>VMDR010003747.1:0-68077 GCA_007922815.1 Macrotus californicus
AGAATAGTATAGGAAATGTAGAAGCCAAAGAACTCATATATATGACCCATGGACATGAACTAAAGAGGGGGAGTGTGGGGGTAAGGGGTGTGCAGGGAGGGGGGTGGGGGGAGGAGATGGGACAACTGTAATAGCATAATCAATAAAATATATTAAAAAAAAAGAAAAAAAAAGAAAAAGAAAAAAAAATACATAAAACCCTGAACCTGATACCACATGTTCTGCTGGACTTCCAAGCCATGCTTCTGGGCTCCCAGCCCCAGCTCTGTTAACTGGGTACTTTTCCTGTGCAGACCCTGAGGAGTTAGTGTCAGTAGGTCCATGGCGTGCTGTACAGCTTTCCTCACATAGCCAATTGATATTTGTTCTCTTCATTGGTTAGCTTTATAGAGACGTGTTGTATAAGATACTGTGCCAGGCACTGGGGTCAAACATGAATAACTCACATGGTGCTTGTTCTCATAATCACAATAATAATGGCTCCTATTTCTTGAGCACCTGCTATGGGTCAGGCACTGTGCTAGGCATGTCAGTGACAGACTTTATAGGGGACAGAGGAGGTGTGTTGTGAAGGGGTGCGGGGGAAGGCTGGGTAGTTTGTATTACATACCTAAGGCTGCAGACACAGCACACGGTTGGCGCTGAATAAACGGTAGCTGTGTTTACAACGTCAGGGGAGAACATTACCAAAAGTGCCACCCAGGTCCAGAGGTGGCAGAACAAACTTCTGAATGAGAAGGTTACATGAAGCATGCAGGAAGGTCAGTCCAAGCAGGAGGAGAAGCAAGACAGCATGCGGGAAAAGGTGGGTGCCGCAGAGTGACCAGTCTGTCCGGCACACCAGCGCAGGTAAAGGGTCGCGTGGCACCGACATATGAAGAGACCTAGAGAGTTCTAGAGACACGTGTGCTAGAGGATGGCTCTAGCCGTGAAGCCCTTTGCCATATTCACAGGAGAAAAACGATCGTGTGAAGTTGTAAAGACCGGAAGGATGAGACAAGCCTGAAGACTATCCAGTCAAAGGAAGGAAGATTGCAGACTGCTTAGTCACCTGAAGACAGAGAGTAGCCCTTACTAAATGAGGCGCGATGATTACATCACCTAAGTGAGCATCGATCAACGTGCTTGGCAGGACGAGTGGAAATGTTTTTTCCTTAAATAATTCAAGGCTGCATGCTTCCAACCCAGTTTAAGATAGTACAAATGTCTGCTATATATAAATATGTATGGTGTTCCAGTGGTGAATGAGTAGCATTTACAGGAGGAATAAGTAAAACTTACTGTCTGTATTTAACCGTGAGTGATTAATAAAGCTCCTGATGGTAAATGCACAAGAGCCTTCAGCTGAGCCCCCTACATAAGGGGAACGAAATGCTATTTGTTTGTTGACCTGGCATATAACATACTAAAACCATATTATAACATTCTAACCAGAGGGAGTCAGGCCTGCTGATTTAAAGACATTTTTACTTCTAACATTATGTTTTTCTATAAGGTAGACAATTAAAAATCTATGACAAATTTCCACGGCTGGTTGTGCATCTTTTCCTCAATATTTTCCTGAATTAGTCAATACAGGAAGTGGTGAAGAAACAGGTGAAATGTAAAGAGTATGAAAGTTTTGGACACATGCAATAGGATCATATAGTAACGATCCTGTTTAATAACTTTCCCATCCATTGGGAAGCAATGTTCTCATTTTATCTGAAGCAGCATGGCACAGTAGTTAAATTGTAAGTTTTTAAAAATCTCAGCTTGCTGTGTATTAGTTTTACAATGCTGAGCAAGTTACTTAACTTTCCTGGGTGTCCTTCTACTCTGCTTTGGCACAAGATGCTAGCATAGCACTTGCTTGCAAAGCTGCATCAGGGTGAAATGAAAAGCAGGGCTGTGAATCAGTTCATGTGATGCCCCGCTCTGGGTAGGAGCGCCCCTCCCCCACAGGGATGCTGCCACTCCTGAGTGTTAGGAAAGCGTCCCTCTAAGATACCTGCAAGCCTGTGGCACAACCTCTGCGATCATCTTAGTGTTGGTGCCTAAGGAAACCTAGTGGGTGTTTTTTTTTTTTTAGGGTAGATTTTAGTTTTGAAAAGAACAGGGAAAGTTCAGAGAGCTGAGTTAGTGGGTGATCAGGCTAGAGACGTTAACAAAGTGTGACGCCGAAGTTTGGATTATAGATCGACTGTGCAAGCAACTCCAGCGGAGAAGTTCCTGAACAGTGTGGAGCAAAAGCAGCGTTTTGGGAGTCAGTTTTGGATGGATGAGCCCTTGGGTGTTTAAACGTCGGTTTTGTGTGTTTAAACGTCGGCTTTGTTACGTTGCAATCACACCTCATTCCTGCGGAACGGGCGGTGCAGGACAGAATGGGTAGCCGAGAGGAGCTGACCACAAGGGGCAAGTAAGACCACAGTGAATACGTAGAGGCTGTATCGCTGCCGCAGAGTTAATTAAAATATTTAACAATTCTTTGTAAACAACTCAAGCCTGGCTACTAACAATTTAAAAAGTCTCGTTTCTAAATCTTACCATAGTAAGGCCTGTGACACTCTCCCAGGACAGAGCAGTCCCAGTTTGTCCCGAACTCAGTATATCTTCAGATGAATTTATCTTCCTCTTATTAACATCCTTTATTAAGTTTTCCAGACTTAAAAACGTGTCTGATTCTTTTTCTTACGTTAAATTGCTGCTTCAGAAATGTCTTGCATTTTGACCCCTTCCTGGTCTTAACTGCATCCACCGTCATGACCTTTCTCACTGGATCTGGCCTAGATCACTGTCTTATTTAGGAGGCTACTTTTTCTGATTTCAGTGTTTTTTGTCTTCCATAGGGCCTTTTTATACTATTATATTAATTTTCCTAAAGTAACATACTCACCTGTGTGTATTTGTGTACAATGCCTAACACAGTGATTTATTGTTTATGAGGGGATCGTGTGCGTACCTGTCTTTTTGAGATCTTTGAAAGCAGGAACTCTCTTATTTATCTGTGCTGGTAGTGCTAGGTGCAGGGAGATTTAGATGCCCATGGGACCTCCAGAGAGATCCCTGTGAACGGACGGGGCCTAAAGATTGGAATTTGGACTAGGGAGAGCAAGAGTTTAAAACCTTAGCAAATAGTGATGGGTGAGTCCCTGAGAGTGAAGGGTCACCCAGAGACAGGAGGCGGGAAGATGAGAGGTAGAAAGGAACCGAGACAGAAGTGTTCGGAGAGCAGGCCGCCAAAGGTCAGAGCGCCGGGCAGCAGTCAATGCTGCGCTGGGGTCAGTTCTCAAGTGTGTATTGAATTCAGAGTCCAGGAGAGCACTGAAATGGGCTAGCTGGCCGCTGGTGGGAGCCAATATAGAGTGGCCAAAGTGAATGAAATTGGGAAAAGGAAGAGCTAATAGCAAAGATAACTTTGAATAAGCTTGGAATGACAGGAAGGAGAAAGAATAGTTCATTGTTTGAGGATAGGATAGGGCTTCTTTAAAAATGAAGCTCTTTTGGCCATGGCTGGCTAGCTCAGTTGGTTAGAGCATCATCACAATATGCCAAGGTTGAGGGTTCGATCCCCAGTCAGGCACTTACAAGAAACAACCAATGAATGCATAAATAAATGGAACAACAAATTAATGTTCCTCTCTCAAATCAATACATTTTAAAAAACGAAGCTCTGTGAACACTCTTGTGAAAAGGGGGAAGAAACTGGAAGAGAGAAGACAGTGTCTATTTTGTGCTAGGTGATCTCCTGATGCTCTGCACAATCTTTCCTCCTATTCTCATCACCAGCTGGAAGCGGGTACCCTATGCACTTGACTCAGCATGGTTAACAAAACAAACGTGACCAGAGGAGTGAAGATCTGTTTAACCACAAAGGTCAGACGCTCTCTGCCACATGTTACTGTTTCCATGCTTTTCCCAACCTTTTTGTATCTATTGGTTTAGATGTAGAGGAGGGTAGGAAGGAATGGGGCCAAGGTCCCTGACTGTGTAGAGACTCCCTGGGTAGAAATGAGGACACTCTCTTCATGACAGAGGGCAGGGTGTGAGGAGCACCCTGCAGAAAGTAAGGCCCGAAGATAGACACACAGGAGCTGATGGACATATTGAGCCTTAGTCGGTCCTCTCCTAAGAGGGAGAGGCAGAGGAGGGTAGTGTGAGATTAAAAACACAAATTGAATGATTGACGATTAGAAATCACAGCTGAATAGCAGTGTTTGGTAAAAAGACAGGAAAAATTGGTTAAAAGATTTTTAATATTTTTTTTAATCTTATCTGAAACTGCTTTCACTTTCTTGGGATTTAAAAAAAGGGAGAGGTCACACAGGAGCCAAGTTAAAAAAAAACAAAAACCAAACCTTACAATATACGAAACTTTTATGTTTACATACATTTAAGTTCTATGTGTAAGGAATAAAGGATAAAGTATCAAAGAACTCCAGGTTCTTAAGACGACGTGGAGAACCCGAGGCCTTCTGCTACAGCAGAGAGAGCCTTGAGCCCTGGCGCGGAGAGAACTGCCTGAAATTCTGGCTCAGTCACTAAGCAGTTCCCGTTAGCTCGCTAGGTCTGTTTTCTCAGCTGCAGAATCTGGGGGCTGAACGGTGATATCTGAAGTGCCTTTGAGCTCAGAATATCTGTGCTGGCGTTTCAATCGGTGTACGTAGTAGTAAGCAGCACAGACTCTGGACTCAGAATGCTTACGTTAGGTCTCAGCACCTCATGTCCAAGCTGTGTGCCTGTGGGTAAGTTGTTAGCCTCTCTGGGCCTCAGTTTTCTCATCTGTAAACTAGGGATACTAATAGTAGAACCCCAGTAGGTGGTTATGAAGATTCATTGAAGAAAACCCTTTTACAAAAAGTGCCTGATGACAGTAAGTACGAGATGAATATAAGCGATAGCAATTACAGATGTAGATGCTGTTATTCTGATACCCTTTGCCACTGCTGACAGCGTCCAACGCCGCGCCTACCTATAACTACAACAGAGGTAAATGGAATTAAACAATTAGCGTTTGCCAGGTTCCCGTTTTGGGAAAGGAATGAAAGGAATTTTCAAAGATCTGAGTGGTCAGGACCTTTGGGTTATGATTCAGCTACAGTCAACTGTCAAATTTTCCCACAGCTCAGTGGAAAGTCACTGAAGTCTCCTCGGCCACAGTACCATCCCCTTCAGCGTTTCTCTGCTGGGACGCACCACTGACTCGACTTTGGAGGTCTGAACATATCTGTCTGTGTCCCAGCGGGGAGAGGTTCTAAGCAGGCTTCATAAATGTGCCAACCCAGGTCCTGGCTGGTTAGAATGTTGTCCCAATATGTCAAGGTTATAGGTTCGATCCCCAGTCAGGCACATACAAGAATCAGCCAATGGATGCATCAATAAGTAGAACAAATTGATGTCTTTCTCTCCTAAGTCAATCAATAAAAAAAGAAAAAAGAAAAAAAAATACCAACCCAATTATTAAGGGTCTGCAAGTGCTTCTGTACCAACAATGCTATGGGACCCGAGCCAGGGAGTCTGTTGTCAACCCAGCCGTAGGGCATCGGAGAAGAAACGCTGGGGGTCTGGGTTGTTTTTCCAGGAACAATGATGCAGCGACTACCAGAGATTATTTCAGAATTCAGAATATCAAGTCTCCAGCCCCCTTGCCTTTCTCTTGGGTAAAGTTAAGGTTACGGACATCCCCAGGAGAGCAGGCACACATCAGTGACAGTCACTGTAACTTTTAAGATTGCTCAAACTACCCCGGCAGAAGCTCCATCTGTTAATGTACCTGGCCACAGTTTCAACGAAAGTGGAAACACCCACCCATACTATTTGCTTATAGTTCTAACCTAGTTTGAAATCTTCGCGTGTCACTTTTCCAAATTCAAGTTCAAGATCCCTTCTACTGATGGCACTTTCCCTGTTTTCAGCCTTGCAGGGAGACTTGCAGCCGTCCGACACCGTGATGTCCAACTAGCTGTTCGGTGATCTGGGCCAGGGCCCTTTTCACCTCTTGTTCCCTTTCAGGATTTGTGGGATGGTCCAAAGCTGGTCTGGACTTTCCCCCACATTGGAGTCTTTCATGTGATACAATTCACATGGCACAGATTACAGGAACAGACTTCAGAACCTAGGCCTCTTGTTCAGGGGCAAACTCCCTTAGAGCCGAACCCAGAATGGGACACTGGATGCCATTCTCCGCACAGTGAACATCATACCGCGCCTTCTAATAGCAGTTTAGTGGTTCTGGCATCTCCACTCTGAACATTTCTGCCCTTGGCCTCACTCCTCTTCCGTGTACTCTTCTGACTTTAGGTAGATCAATGAGGTCCCTGCCCTTTGCAGAACAATCTATTCCACGACACGTGAAATACAAGATGATACACAGCATTTTTGTAGGTAAAGAAATGGAGGCCCAGAAAGGGTTGCCCAAGTTCACACAAGCACTCATTAACAGAGGTCAAGCCCAGAAAGCTGATTTCTCTGAATCCTGCTCCCTACTCTCTGTTAAACTAGTAAGCATCTCCTTTTAAAGGAAGGATTAGAATGAGTGGGCGGAATGAGACTGTCGATGGCAAAAGGGTAGGGCTGCAGGAAGGTTAAAACCCAGGCAGGCAGAGGGCTTTGTGGAGGCAGCAGGTGCAGAGAAACAGTGTGTACCTGCCTGTGGACAGAGAGAGAAGGTGCCACAGGGTGAGGAGAGGACACAGAGAGCGTTGAGGGACCACCACCACCACCACAAACTTGGCTTCTTTGAGAATCTCGCTGAGCCAAACAGACATGAGAGCCCCTCTAGAACTGATTATTTCTACAGCTGTGATTTAACTCTGCTTATCTTTTCTCCGGGAGATTCCTTGGAATGAAACCAATGGGAGATCAGGGTTTGGGAGAGTCTCATAAGAGCAGATGGGCCCGCAGCCGCCAGAAAGCTTGTTGCCTTTGGCCGAGAGCAGCATCCTGGGTCTGAACGTCTGGTGAGTAAACCCCAGCAGGCTCAACCTTAGGCTGCAGAGAAGTTGGCCTGCTCTCCCTTGAAGAACCTCGTGTGCTCCCACATCTTCCCTCCCCTCTTGCTGACACTGGAGATCACATTCTCTGAGAGCTTTTCAATTTAAACCCGTGTTGCCCATTAACAGCCCTGGGAGGGTGGCTTCTTAGTGGTCTTGGTCCCTGGGCATATTTGGAAGTCCTCTGCATGGCAGGTCAGGAGGCCTGGGTTCTGGTTTCCACCCAACCACTGATCTTCCCTGGGACCTTAGGTAGATTGTTCCTCCCCAGGCCCTAGCCGTCTCAGCTGTAAGGCGGTGCACGGCAATAATAGCGGCCGTTTATGAAGTGTTCGCTGGTATGTCCCAGACATAATTTCACTGAATTCTTTCAATAGTCCTATGAGATAGGTACTGTTATTATCCTCCTTTACAGATAAGGAAACTGACGCTTAGAATTCTCATACCCCAAACACCCTGTTTAAATCACCCACACCCACCCCTGACCACCATTCCTTTCTCTGCTTTATTTTAGTCGCAGCTAAATAAATACAACATACTTACTTTTTTGTTTGCCCTCTCCCCCTAGCAGACTGTAAGTTCCACTAGGGAATGGATTTTGTCTTTCTGTTGTTATGTTTTGTTGTTCATTTGCTGAGTTCTCAGGGCCTAGAAAACTGCCTGGCACATGGTAAGCATTCAAACACTGGCTAAATGAGAAAAAAAAAGAATGGATGAATTCTTGGTAGGAGTATAAATTGGCATAGACTGTAGAGAAGCCAATTTAGCAACGTTAATATCTAATACGCATTAACCTTTTGATCCTGCAGTACTGGAACTAGGAATTTATCCTATAGATGATATGTTCATGCATGTGCCTAAAGCCGTAAGTGCAAGACTGTTTCCTGCAGCACTGTTTGATAAAAGACTGGGAACAACTGAGATGTTCCTCAGTGAGGGGACTCATTAAATAAGCTGTGACGGGTTCCCACGGCGGAATTCTACGCAGGAGCAGAAAACAGTGAAGTGGATCTGCGTGTGCAGATACGCAACCGCACAAGATATATTATTAGGTGAAATAAAGCAGCCTCACACCGACGATCACTTCCTGCATTTGTATTCGAAGGAAAATACATGACAGATTTTTAAATATACTACTTTATGCCTGGGCCGTTTTAGAAGGAGAGACGAGAAACCCATAGTTGCCTCTGGGAAGAGGGATTGGGATAGAGAATATAGAGAACATCGGGATAGAGAATATCTTTACGGCACATGCTCTTTTGTATTTTTTAGTTTTCTCCCCAGCAATTTATCGAGATGCAATTCATATAACATATGATTTTCTCACTTAAAGTGTACCATTCAGGTTTGTCCTTTATTGTGTCATTTTTTAAAATTGTGGTAAAATATATATAACATGAGATTTACCATTTTAACCATTAAAATTTTAAAGAATGTGTTTATTGATTTTAGAGAGAGTGAGAGAGAGAGGGAGAGAGGGAGACATCAATATGAGAGAAAAACATTGCTTGGTTGCCTCCCGTGTACACCCCAACTGGGCATTGGACTTGCAACCTCGGTATGTGCCCTAACCAGGAGTCGAACACCCTACCTTTTGGTCTACAAGTCAACACCCCAACCAGCTGAGCCACACTGGCCAGGGCCATTTGAACCATTTTTAAGCATCAATTCAATGGCATTAATTACATTCTCACTGTTGCACAACCATCACCACCCTCTATTTCCAGACTTCTCTACCTCCCAAACAGAAATTCCACAACCACTATAGTACAGTCTTTTGTAATGCTTGACTGTTAAAATCATGGACATGTATGACTTTTTCATTCTGAAACTAAAAAAGAAAGTAAATCAGGTTGAGAAAACTAAGTAACTTGTCTGAGATCCCACAGCTCACACTCCATGGCAGTAACCATGAGTTTTATTACAAAACAATACAAATTCTTTAAAAGTTTCATATTTTAGTCATCTTTCTGGGTGCCATAAGGGATGCTGGGTATCATCCAAGCCCTTCATTTTACAAATGAGGTGATAGACTCACAGAGGGGAGGTGGCCACCCCAAGTCAGGAAGTCCAGCAGAAGCAGGCCTTCCAATCTGAAGGGCAGTGTTCAGAGTTGGCCACAGAAGAAGTCTCGCCTCTTGATAAAAGTGAGGCTTGACTCCCTCCTGCTCAAAAGGGGATTTAGGAGCCTCCCACCTTAGATCTTTCTGGGATGTCCCATGTACCTGTACTGTCTAGTAGTAAAGAAGGGGGCCATAGCACCCTGATATTGTAATTTCTGTTTATCTGAAACTATGCTGCAAACCTTCAGCTCCTGTCTCAATTCCTACTTCTAAGAAAATATGTCTGATTGCTCTAGCACATCCAAATCCCCACTTGATTCTTAACTCTTAAAAACATTATTTAAAGTACATAATCAGCCATCAGAGAATGGTGTGGGACACTTTATAGGTCTGTCAATTTATGAGTCCATTCTGCCCACTAGTGTAAGCTCCAGGAAGACAGGAGTTGGGTGGTTGATTTCTTGTAGTAGGTATCCAGTAGACGGCTGTTGGTTGATTGGGTTAATTGAGCTGAAAGAAGACTGTAGTATGAGATATGCGTGCTTCCAAGGGGTTCTCTGTGCCTCCCAGAGAGGTATGCCTACTGGACCACAGGACACCAAAACTGATGGAAGCTGTAACTATCCCTCTGTCACCAAGAACCAACTATGATCCTTTCTTTGTCATGCTTTTCCTGACATTAATGACCCCTCATCTATGTGACTGATGACGGTTCACATTGTCTTCCTTCCTTTCACCCCCAGTAGACTGGAAACTCCTTGAGAACATAGGCCACGTCTACTGACTCATCATCATCCTGGCTCCAGCATCAAGATTGGCACATAGTAGGTATTCAAGAATTTTTTTTTTTTGAAGCAGTGGATGAATGGACATGTCACTTTATTTTACACACCAGGAAGCAGAGGCCCGAAGAGGTGTGGCTTCGTAGTGAAGACGCTGAGACCAGAAGTCAGGTCTCCTGGCCCCCAAGCCAGCCAGCCCTCTTTCTGTTTTCCTTTGTGCTCCCTCAGTGTCGGGGCTGGACCGTCTTGGAGTCTAGTCCAACGCTCTCATCTCACAAATAGACAACAGAGGTCTAGAGAGGGGGAAGGACTCACTCGGGTCACAAAAGAAGGCACTGGCAGAGCCAGGCCTAGAACCCAGATCTCCGACTCCCAAGCTGCGGCCCTTGGTAAAGAGACGGAGGGCGGGGGGGGAGGACGGGACAAGGTGGGGCTGGGCTTGTTGCCAAGACCCTGCAGGAGGTCACATAGCCCAGCAGCTCTCAGAGTCCCTTGTCTATTCTTAGCCTGAACTTTTAGTGAGTCTGGTCTTCAGCAGCCCTTTCCCCCCTTCTTTCCTTCGCGTTTGGTTTTGTGTATATGTGGTGGGTGTTTTCAATAAATGGTGCTACGTGTAGGAAGTGGCTTCAGCACAGTCCTGCTACAGAGGCCCTGAAAGGGATAAATGTGACAGAAGGGCCCTGAGCAAACAATTGGCTTCCCTCCTCTGCAGTGACCCTGGTGCCCCCAGCCGCCCTTTCTCTGTCACCTCTCACAGCTATCAACAAAAGGCTAAGCTCCTCACAATAAGAAGGAGAACTGGCCGCTAGCATTGACCACTTAAACACCTCTCTTTGATAAAGACCAAAAGTTAGCTCGTCCTAAGCTGTGGTCCCTGTTCCAACTTACACTTCCCTCAGCCACGAAATGGACTACAAGCCCCTTCTGACACAAAATTCTACCTTCCCAAAACCTCTTTCTCTGCTTTGCCAAATACTTGCTTGAACAGGAGCACAGGACATGGAAGCAGCTGCCGGTCTGGGGTTACTTGGAAAGGACCAGAAACACAGAGGGTGGAAGGTCACTAATGTAAAAGTGTAAAATGACCAGTGAGAAGGACAGGTCTATGTCAAGGTCAAAGGAGGCAGAAGCTGCTCTGGGCCAGGTAAGGTAAAAGAAAACTCAGGGGACCAATTTGAACCAGGTCTCTTGTGTTGGTTATCTGCTGCTGTAACAAATTATCCCACTTTGAGGTATTAGTTGTCCATTGCTGTGTAATAAATTCCCTCAAATGTTAGTGATTTAGCCCTGGCCGGCGTGGCTCAGTCAGTTGGAGCATCATCCTGTGCACCAAAAAGTCATGGGTTTGATGCCTGGTCAGGGCCTATACCTAAGTTGTGGGTTCGGTCCTGGGTCGGTCCCTACTTGGGGAGTGTGCAAGAGGCAACTGATCGATGTTTCTCTCTCATATGGATGTTTCTCTCTCTCTTCTTCCTTCTCTCTAAAACCAACAAACATATCCTTGAGTGAGGATTCAAAAAAATAAATAAAAAAATTAGTAGTTTAAATCAATAAACATTTATTATCTCACATTTTCTGTGTGTTACGAAGCCAGGTGCAGCTTAGCTGAGCCCCTGGGGCTCAAGGTCTCTCACGAGGCTGCAGTCAAGATCCCAGCCTCCGGGCTCAATGGGGAGAACAGGGGAATCCAATTCCAGGCCCACCGGAGTGGGCACTGACGGGCTGCAGTCCAATGTGACACAGGCCTGTCCACGGGCGGCTTCGGCACTTGGTGTTGGCTCCCCTCGGCGGGAAAGATGTAAGAGAGAGCAAGAGTGACCAAGATGGAAGTCACAGTCCTTTTGTAACCTCGTCTCAGAAGTGAGAGCCCACCACTCTTGCTGTTTCTTTTCTTTAGATGCAAGTCACTGGGGTCAACCCACAGACAAGGGTGTGAGTACCGAGAGGCAGAGATCACTGGGGGCCACCTTAGAGGCTACCCGCCACGCCTTGCTGGGTGGATAGGATTTAAATAAGGTGTAGAAAACATTCTGGGCAGAGAATAAAGTGTGAAAATACAGAAGTTGGAAAGCTTCGACTGCGATAATTTGGTTGGAACGAGGCATTTGAGTAGGAATTTAGAAGGTGACCGGAGAGGTTGACTGGGCCCACGTTGAAGTGGACTTTCAAATGTCAGGCCAAAGAGCTTTATTTTTAGCCTCGGGCTCTTGCGTATATTCCCCCACTCAACTGTAAACTCTACAAATATAGGAACTAAGTCTGTTTTATCCTTTTTCTATCTCTATGATTTGTAATAAAAGTTGGCATGTAGTAGGTACTCGAGAAGACTTGTTGACTGACTGAAGCTATGAAGTTAATGTGTAAGGAGTAACGCAGAGCTGTCGATTTGTCGTTTTAATTCTGACTGAACTCAACCCCAAACGCAGCCCACCTAATTACTTTTGGAACTCCCAGTGAAGATTTAAGCAATGTCCCCTATTTCTAAGGTATCATCATTCAAACGACTCAGCACATAACAAAGAGGAAAGTTGAACTTGAATCACGGGCCAACATTCATCTCTGGGACTAAAAACTCTTTAAACATTTATTATTATTATTCTGTTGAGCCTCAGGATCTTGGTGGCAAAAGAAGGCAACCCTGGTCTCCAAGAGCAGCTGGAATGCACTCGCTTGCCGGTTCAGTGACCTGCCCACCCACTCACAGTTCGATCAGCGGCTCCTGACACCTGGTCCTGACCACACGGCCTCCCGCACTGCGCTGGCTGGCCAGGATGCCTGGAGGAACCACTTCTGTGCATGAGCCTGCAGTATGAAAGGCAAATCTGTTCTGGGGAGAGGGTAAAGGAAGCAGAACTGTCGGGCAGGTGTATCTGTTTGCTAGGGCCGCCATAACAAAACACCACGGACTGGGGGGTTAAATAAGAGAAACTTGTTTCTCCCAGTTCCGGAGGCTGGGCATCCAAGATCAAAGTGTCGGCAGGTTTGGTTTCCCCCGAGGCCTCTCTCTCCTTGGCTTGCGGATGGTCGTCTTCTCACTGCGTCCTCCCGTGGCCTTCCCTCAAGTGACACATCCGTGGTGTCTCTCCCTCATTTCATAAGGACATTAGTCCTATTGGTGGTGACCCTATTGACCTCATTTAATCTTAATGACCTCTTTAAAGGCCATACTCTAAATACAATCACTTCGGGGGTTAGGGCTTTATCATAGAATTGGGGGTGGGGGTGAAGGGGTGGACACAATCCCAACCACAATGGTTGGCAAGGTTTATTATACGTGTGCCCCTCCCCCCTCACCCATGCTCTTCTGAAGGGATGACAATCCCCCGTTTGCAGAGATGGTGATTGATAATTCTTCAAAAGTCTTCACATCCACCAGTTCACGCGACATTACTATTGCCTCCAAGTCAGCAGGGGTGGTGTTATCTCTCCTCAACAGATGCGACCAACCGGGGGCTCACAGGTCCCCCAGTCACAGAGCCTAGCACCTGGTTTCCGGTTCCTGGGCCAGCCTTCTCCGTGGTGTCGTCTGCCTTAGTGTCGTCTGCTCTTGACCACTCAGGACCAACCCCTGTGGTACCCTCACCTCGACAGTAGCTGCTCACTTCTTTCTCCTGCAGTCCTCCATCAGAACTCACCCACCCTTCAAGGTCCCTTCCGTTGGTGTTTCAAAGTGACAATGGGCTGGCTGAAAAAAAAAGCCATCATTAGCGACCCAGGTTGATCTGCTAGTGAGGGGGAAATTACTCAGGAGGGGTCCTGGCCAAACAGATTAACGATCCATATGATATTCTACAGCTTGTAAAATACTTTCTCCACATTCCACAGCTAACTTATTTTAGTTGTTTACAAAGGTTTTGTTTATTTACTTACAGAGAGGGGAAACGAGGGAGAGAAACATCGATGGGAGGGAGGAACATCTATCCGTTGCCTCTCCCACGCCCCCAACCGGGAACCAGGCCTGCACCCCAGGCCTGTGCCCTGACCAGGAGTCGAACCAGCGACCTTTCACTCTGCAGTACAACGCCCAGCAAACTGAGCCATGCCAGCCAGGGCTAACTTATTTTAATTCCAATAAATATGCTGTAAAATAGATGCTATTATTATCCCTTCTTTTTAGAGAAGGAAACGGACCCAGAGATTAGGTGGCTTAGCCCAAAGCCCCACAGGTAAGAGGCACCACTGGGACTTCAAAGAAAGACTGCGTGCTGGGGCCATCACAGCGTGCTCCGCTGCCAAACTTTACGAGCTAGTGCAGAACATTTTTTACACTGATGTTTTCCTCTCAGTATTCAGAGATGTGGCTCCTTCCCTTCCGGCTGGTCTGTCCTCTGTTGAGCTCCCACGGGGGTGGGGCTTGAGTCCCAGCTCCACTCCTGCTTAGCTGGGCCGACCACAAATGCATTTTCCCTCTTCTCCAGGCCTTTGTTTCTTCCTCTTTGATGAATTTCATTGACTGGGCTCATTTTTCCATTTTAAGGGTCTAATACACTGATTGGCTTTTACCCTTATCTTCCATTTTATTCATTCAACAAATAGTGACTGAATGCCTGCTATGTGCCAAGCACGGTGGTACTTTTTTCCCCCCTTTTTAACAAAGGCAGTCATTGGGTGTATCCTGCCAAGAGAAAGCAACAGCAGAAGAGAAAACCCAAAAGCATGAAAAATAAGAAAGGGAAAGAAAGCTCCCATAAGAAGTTCTTACACTTTCTCCGCCCACCACACGAATGTGCAGGCCGATGCGACCAGGCAGGTCTGCAGAGTGCAGAGTGCCATCCACAATGACAGGACAAACGAGCCCTTGCCCTCAGGGGTTTACTTCCAGACGTGCAGGACCGGACCTGGGAAGGCATCTGGTCTAGTCCTCCTACAGAACAGTGAGTCGCCAGGGACGATGACTTACCCAGGGTCACAAAGCAAGAAGTAGGAGAGGGCTGAGTCTTTTTGCTCCCAGTTCCAGCTGCTTTTCTTTCACACCGTACCTCGTATTGCGAGCTCCCCCGAAACAGGGTTTGCCCCAGCTTGCTAATCGAGAGTGTGGCCTCTCCTCGGGTGTTTGCGCCGGAGATCCGGCCCTGCGCAGTGCTGATTGGAGGTAGCTGGCAACGGGACTCACTCTCAGAGCCCACCCTCCTGCAGTGACCATCTCAACGTCCTAGAGCAGAAACGCTCCAGTTTCCACTGAAATTTAAGGCCTGAGTGGCCACGAATCCGTCTGGTGCACAGGGCGTGAGCCCACCTACAAGCAAAACCTGCTTGTTTTTTTCAGGCCGCCAGGGCTGGAGTCTGTTGGCCACTAGCAGACCACATGTTTCCACCCAGCTCTTCTCCAAATCAGTGGGAGCAGCTGGCTGTAGACCTAGGCTCTGCCCGCTCGGTGTTCTGTGGACATTCGCTCACAAAACTTTCAATGCTCCTTAGTCTGGCCTCTCAAGGCGAGACCCTGGGATTTAGGCTAAGTCACTGACTGGTGTGGGGTCAGCCCCGTGTGACTTCCCAAATGGAAGCACTGTCGCCCACGTGCTTTCGGTAACACCTGGCGCTGGGTTGGTCCCTGTATGCGGGACACCTGTTTACACGTGGGTTCCTTTCGCCACCCCTTCATCATACTCATTCTTTCAATCATTATTTTAAATTTCCTCCAAGTTATGCAGGCACCTAATTTAAAAAGTCAACTTCCACAGTTCGACAAGGTCTATTAGGACTAAGTATAGTCCTCGGCCTCCCTCCGCCCACCCCCACCCCATTTCCCCTTCCCTAACGAAACTATTTTCAACTTGTTTAACTAATTCTTTTACCTATCTAAAAATAACATGTTTGTACTGCCGCTTCCTGGTTTTTCAGTTCAGGCATTATCTGTTAACTTCCCACCGTGGGAGATGAGGATTCGGCGCCCTTGCCCTTTCCCCTACTCACCCCTCCGCACAACCTACTCCCCCCGATGCCCGCCCTTCACCACGCAGTGTGATCTCGGGTGGATCAGTAACAAGGGCACCTGTGACTCCTAACGATGTAAATGCCACTTACGCCTCAGCCATATAGTCGACTCTGACTGCTTTTTCCGTTCCAGCATCTTTGTTTTGATTATCTTGTTTTTTCAAACACTTAGGTTTCTAAGATCTTATCACTAATTAACCCTAAACTCTGCCAGCTGTCCCCATCTCCGCCCAGTATGTTCTTGGGAAAGTCTCTGGGAACCTTCTCTCCCGCTGTGTGGGGGCCCAGCTGCTGTCCGGACCCCCTTCTACCAGCTTCCAGGAGCTAAGTCCCTTGCCACTTGCCTGTGTCAGGCCAGCCTGTTCCTGGATGCCACGTCTTCTCATGTCTCGATTTCTTCCTTCTTTTCGATGACATACATTTTAGAATTTTCTGAGAGTGCGCGAGGAAAATGTTTTGAAACCTTGCATGTCTGAAAGTGTCCAGCTCTTGATTGCTGGTGTGGGATTCTTGATAAGAAGTCACTTTGCTTCAGAACTTGGATAGCGTGGCTTCATCGTTTCCTAGCTTCTAGGGCTGCTTTTGAGGCCAAAGCCTCCTTTACATGTGACCTTGTAGGATTTCTTTGTCCCCATCGTTGAGAAATTTTGTAATGACATGCATATTGTGCCGGCCACTCAGTGGGCTTTTCGACCTAAAATCGTTCTGCTTTGATTCTGGAGTGTTTTCTTAAATCATTTTATATCCATTTTTATGTTTCTAAAACTCCTGTTATTCTGTTATTGGGATGAACTTCTCATCTGTTCTCTCCTACTTTTCTGTCTCTGTTTACTCTGCTGTCCGGGAAATTTCCTCATCTGTCTTCTAATCCTGCCATCAAGTGTTTTGTTTCTGGGGTCATGTTTTTTTCTTTCCGACAGCTCCCATTGGAGACTTTACCCTTGGGGGAAGAAAAGCACCCTTTTAGTGGAGTTTTACATGTAGAGAAATCAGATGCATCTGTTTAATCCACTATTTTCATCCAGCATCTCTATTTGCTTTGGTTACATGATAATTCCTGCTTTCCAGGCGTGTCAGACCCTTTCCTGCCCGTGAACATGGTGCCGCTCGCAGCCTAGACTGAGGATCTGGAAAGCAGCTCAGGCCCGGCCTGTCCTTCTCTATCGCCGTAAGGAGAAAACCCCTGATTCCCAGGGGAGCGACGCCACTCCACCGTAAAACACTGCACCTGCCAGCGCTTACCAGAGCGACTGAGGGGTGTCATTCAGCAGGCGCCGTACTCATGCAGCTTTTTCTTACTCTTTTCCAAAAAGCATTTATTGAGTTACCGCTGACACACAATAAAGAAACTGCATGTATTTAAAATGTACAATCTGACAGGTTTTGACCCATGTACACACTCCTGAAACTGTCGTCATAATCGAGATGCTCGCCCCCCCCCCAAGTTGCCCCACGTGCCTCCGTCATCCCTCCCCCCGCCCTGCCCAGGCAGCCACTGCTCTGCCTTCTGTCGCCATAGATGAGCCTGCGTTTGCTAGATTGATATGGAACCATAAAATGTGACTTGTTTTGGTCTACCTTTTTTTACATATAGCCTCTGTGGGCACTTTGGAGGCCACACCTGGCCATGCAGGCGGGAAGGCTTCATGGGCCCTGCCCACCCTGTGCCCTTGCTCTCCTACTTGCTCCACACCTTCCAGCCTCAGAGGCCGCCGCCTGCAGCGCTCCAGCCTCCTCTCCGCCCGGGCCCGCTGAGCGGAGGGCCAGTTCGTTCCGTTCACACGGGGTGAGTGGTACGATTGTATATGTGTGACTTGTACTAGCGCACAGAAGACAAAACCTCACCTTTGGCTTGTGCCAAAGAAATAGTAAAGCTCTCATGATGGATTTCCAAGCATGAGGAAGTACGTTTGGAAGAGGTTTTTGGACAAGGGCTTCCCCCGAACTCCCAAAAGCACACCCTGCGTAAGAGGGTCCTCCTCGGAGACTGAGCAGGCCTGCGGACAGGCAGGAGGCGTTGAAATCCCCTTTGGTCCCATTCAGGATTCGGTTTCCTGAAGTGTCAGCCATGTAGGTGCTAAGAAAAGAACTCATATCCAGTTGGCTTTCCTTCCTTTTGGTCTATTTGGCAGAGAAACAATCCTGTGTAGATAAAAGGTCACTCAGGAGGCCAGGGCTCCCCATATTCCAGGCCAGAGGAGGGCCGCCTCTGTGCCCCAGGCAGCCAGACCGAAGTCCAAGCTGGCAGTGGCCCAGGAGTCACAGACGGGAGAGCCTGGCACGCTGGCCTGGCTCCGGAGATGCCTCGCCTGACTCACTTTCACATTTACTCTGTAATTCCTCGTTAATTAATCCACACTGAATTCTTACAGCACTGTGAAGCAGGAAAGTGGGAAATATTTCTCCATCCTAGCAAAGAGAGAGGAGAGGTAGCATGTGTAACCTGCTCAAATCTAAAGCCTTTCCCGACACCAGGGCTCTTTGCTGTTGTCCTTTACCTCACTTTTAGCAACGAGTCTTAACGATGTCGTTTAAATCCAGCTTTTTTAAGAGACATCCGTGGGTCTTTTTAATCCTGACATTACAATGAGAATACTAAGACCTGAAAATGTCAAGTCGCGCTGAGTTCACAAAGCAGACGAGTGACAGAAGCAGAATGGGAACCTGGTCTTCCGACTCCACACACCATGTAAAGCTGCAGACAATCTCAGAGAAAGGGAAACACAGAATTTGTTCCGCCTTCCAGCCTGGGCACTCTGTCCCTCCAACGTCCCCGGGCAGAGCTAGTCTCGGCTGCCACAACCCTTTAGCTGGTAGAGTGCTTAGATCTGGCTTCACCACTAGGGCTCTGTGCAATTCCGCTCAGTAAGTCAAACTCGCTGTGCCTCGGTTTCTCACCTGTGTGATGCCAATCATCTCTGCCTAGCTGTGGCATGAGACCATTGATGGAATCAAATGAGATAAAGCGCAAGAAACTGTAAATGTATAAAATAAATGAGACGTTTATTAACTCTTTATTATCCTCAGGATGCAGAAATGCCTGCTCTCTAAAAGGATCATGGGAAGTCCAGTTTGTAAAGATATCGCCACAGAAATTTAACTTTGGAGTACAGAGTGTTGACTTCCTGAGTTCGCTCATCTTGTCCTCTGTATGATCGTTCCTTAGAGAAACCACCCACAACTTACAGAAAGCCCCGACCCTCTAATCACACACTTGGGCCCTATCTGCGCTTTTTAAACCATTGCCAGTTGGCTGACTATGAATTTTAATTTGCCTTTTGGTAATTACTAATGAGATTGAACTTCTGTTTGTTTGTTTCTTAAAATTTTATTGACTAAATCTGATCCATAACATCACATGAGTTTAAGGTTAGAGCCTTACCAGCCTTAGCCCCACCCCGTCTGCTGGAACCGCCATTTGACTCTTTTTTGTTCTTTTTATAGGTTTGACTTTTTTAGGTCGCACATACAAGCGCCGTCATGCAGTCCTTGTCTTAGTCTGACTTACCTCACTTTGCGTAATGTGCTCCAAGTCCACCCAGGTTGCAAATGGCGGGACACCATCCTCTCCTGCAGCTGCATACCATCTCATTGTGCAAACACACCACAGCTTTTTCATCCGTCCGCCTCCTGATGGGCACTGGGGCTGTTTCCATGTCTGGGCTGCTGTGGATAACGCTGTGATAAGCACGGGGTATGCACATCTCGTTGAAATCCTGCTTTCTTTCCCTTCGGGTATAGATACCCAGAAGTGGGATTCCCAGGCTGTATGGTAGATGTATTATTAATTTTTTGAGAGACTTCCATATTGTTTCCCATAGTGGTCGGACTGATTTACATTCCTACCAACAATGTCCTAGGGACTGAGTTTATTTTCACTTGTTTATTGCTCATTTAGGGTTCATCTTGTAAATTGTCTGATCGCACTTTCACCCATTTATCCGGTAGGTTGTTGACTTCTATCGGAGTTACATACTGCAAACGCTAACCCTCGCTGACTACGTGCAATGCGGATGCCTTCTCTCATCTGGGCTTTTCCTCTGCACTTTACGTTGTTTGGCTGAAGAGAAAGTTTTCAATTTTTTAGTCCATGTAGCAGCATTTGCCTTTATAGCTTTAGCTTTTGTGTTTTGAGAAATCCATCTTTGCTCTGAGATCATGCCTTTTTTAGATTTGCTTTTAAAAGTATTAAAGTTTTTCCGCCTTTATTTGTTTTCAGTTTCACTTTTCTAAATAGAAACTCCATCGTGTCGAAACCAGTTCATGAACACTCCATCCTCTTTCTGAGGTTGGTCACCTGACCGCTTCCACATAACACGTCCCCGTGGCGGACAGGTTTTGCCTCTGGCCTGCACGATGCCCCCTTTGGCGGGTTGCCTGTGCCTGCCCCGCACTGTTGCGTGATTTGGACTTTACACTTCACATATCTGTTAGGCCAAATTTTCACCTTCTTCAAAAGGAAGAAAGGTGTTGCCGCTCTTCTTGACCCTTCTTCTCTTTACATGATTTTGGGTCAGAATTGTCAAATTTCATGAGAAACGCTCTTGGGATGTTTAAGGGAATTGCCGGATCTCCGGAGTGGGGGTGACTGCCATCTCACAGCTGGGCTCCCACCCGTCCAGGGACATGGCACATCTCCACCAGTTTGTGTCTTCTGTGTGCGCGTTTATGAGGTTTACTCCCGGGTACCTTCTGGTCTTTGTTGGTACAGTCAGTGAAGTTTAAAAATTACTTCTTATAATGGTTTTTGCTACTCTATAGAAATGCTGTTGATTTTTTATGTTGGTCTTATATCCAACAGTCTTGATGAATCTCATTAGTTCCAGCTTCAAAGAAAATTTAAAAATTGTTTCTACATAGACAGTCAATTCCATGGCAAATAAGGCCACTTTATTCCTTTCCCCGGCTTGTATCTTCTCTGTCTCGTGTTTCCTTGTGACGTCTGAGACCGTCAGTACAATCCTGAATGGAACGGTGGGTTTAGTCTCCGCTGGAGACACGAGGTTTCTAATATTGTACCACGGAGTACGTTTGCTGTAGGTTTTTGAAAAATACCCTTTATGGAGTTAAGAAAATACCTTTATATTTCTAGTCTGCTAAGCGATATTGAAATCTATGAATAGATATTGATTTTTAAAAAAAATCTTTACTGAGGACATTTTTCATTGCTTTTAGAGAAAGAGGAAGAGAGAGAGAAACATCGCTCAACTGCCTCCCAGACAGACCCGGACCAGGGGTTGAGCTGGCAGCCTAGGTGTGAGCCCTGACCTGAAATCAAACCTGCAACCCTTTGGTTACGGGATGACATTCCAACCAACTGAGACACCATGGCCTGGGCTGGATATTGCTTTTTAATCAGAATCATTTTCTACATCTATTGAGATGTTTCTATAATATTTTCTAGTGTCTTAATATGAATAACATTGATTGATTATCTAATGTTAAGCCATCCTTGCATTCCTGGGGTGAATCCCAATGGGTCGTGATTTATGTTATTTTTATACATTGCTGAATGTGGTTTCTAACATGGAGTATTTTATATCTATATTCATGAATAATACTAGCCTCAAATTTTTCTTTTTCATACTTTCCTTACAGTATATACAAATGTAAACATACTATTTTTATTAAGAATTAGAATCATTAAAATCCGAAGGGGAAATAAGGATCATCCAGTTTGGTCTCATCACTGGCTATCGTGGAGAAAACTGGAATTCGGAGAAAGTACACAGCCTTTCTAAATCACACAGAGCTAGAAACAGAGTTGGGAGTAAAGTGCTTGGCAGAGCACTTATTTCAAATCACTTTCCCATCCATGATGTCATTTCATCTCCACAACAGCCCTGCAGGGAGGGTATTGCATATCACCCCTCCATTTAGGGATGGTGAGCTGAGGTCCGGAGAGATAACATCATGAATTATGTGACCCAGCAGGGCTGGGTCTAGAAGCCAGGCTTCTGCCTCTTAGACCAAAGCCCCCTCCCCAATTTCTTTTGTTCTATTCCCAACCCCAGCCACAGATCCATGTATTAGCCTGAACTGAAGGGAACCCTGAGACTTGCATCCAAAATCATTACTTTACAATGGTCCAGCGATAGTTTCACAGGCATGTCATACAGAGGGCCCACCTGCATGTAACCCCGATGGGCGGGGATGAGGCCTTTATGTTCCCTTAGGTCGTCTTGGCGGAGGGACGTGCTCAAGGCCAGGGTCTCTCAGAATGTCCCCTGATGCAGAAATGGGTCCAAGGCCCTTAAATGGAATCTTATTTACAGGGTCCCTAAGGGCCGGTCTTCAACATCCACACAGACTTGTGGGGGGGGGCTCCAGTTTCCCTTCCATCCCTCTTCCTCAGCCTCTGGCCACCACTGCCCCTCCCCCACGCCTCTCAGCAAGCTGCTTCCTGCACCAGCGCCTTGTTTTGCTGTGCTATTTGCGTCTGCTTCCAACAGCTGGCCCCAGCCTGGCAGCCCCTAGCTCTGAGGATTATCCAATTATCCCATTAGCCCAGCATGTCCTTCCTTCCTCCAGATCTATTAGTTCCCCATCTCCCTTTTCCTGTCTCCCTCCAAGGGCTGCTCCATAGCCTTCCTTGCTCCTTCCTCAGCCAGGCCTAGGGCTGGGTCAGTCCCCAGCTATATAGACTCAGAATACCAGAGCTGGAAGGGACGTTTGCATCCACCATCTCCTTCATCATTTTGCAGGAAAGGAAACTTACCCACACTACTCAAAGTCACAGGACCTATTTATACCGGCAAAGAACTAAAACCCAGGTCTCCAAAGGTCATGCCACGATCTTTCCTACCACATCTGGTCAGCACGCCTTATCTCATGCTCACTGCACTTACCCTGGAATGCAGGAGGCACTGTCCCCACTCCACTCCCTGGGACCCTATGCCTGAGATAAGAACTTACGGTCTAGGTAGGGAGCTGGCACGCACCCTAGTGAGAACCAGCACATGCTCCAGGAGTAAGTCACACCTTAGCAGATGAAGAGATGTTACCAGACGTAGGCGACAAACTTCCGGGACATAGGACAGGCACCGAGTGCTAAAGGAACTCAGAAGAGGAGAAGAGGCTTTCCACAGAAGGTTCAGGAAGGCCTCCTGGAGGAGAAGGTTCTTCAGGGGTCACTGAGTAGTGGAGTTCAGCGGAACAGCATTCAGGCAGAGGCTGAAAGGGAAAGGTGGAGGGTGGGGAGGGTAAGGACCATAGTCCTCAGTTTGGCTCAATCAAGGGATCAAGGAGGGAAGTGGGTGGGCGGGGTCAAAGCTGGAGAGCAAAGCTGTGGCCCCGAATGTCATACCAATGAGTGAGGCTTAACTTGACACCTGTTCGGGACCCACTGAACGTCTGGAGTAGGGAGGGACAGGACTGGGGGTGAATCTGATTGTGTGGGCTAAATGTGTCACAGTAAAAGGGGTCAAGGCAGAGAAGCCAGTTTGGGGCTTCTCTGGATGGGTGAGAGATGATGAGGTCTCAGCTAACACTATGACTTTTGGGGGGTTCCTGGGGGGTGGCATGGGAGAAACAGATTCAGAAGACGTTTGAAAAGAATTAGCAGAATGCCATAGATTGAATTTCGGAAGAGAAGGAAAGGAACCCCCATTAATAGGATTAGGGAAGTAAGGGGCATCAGTGGAAAGTATGGGGTAGAAAGGACCTGCTCATACTTCACCCTCACTGGGCAGAGCACTCTGTGAACCTGGCGAAGTCTGCTCAACGTGCTGCATGAAACTTTCCCACCCATGCCCCAGCCGCTCCTGCTTCTCCGCCAGGTGTCCCCGGGCCAACCTGCTGTATCTCACGCTACACCCCCTGCCCGCTCCAGACGGCAGTGCCCTCCAGCCCGGTGCTGCTGCTGTCTCCTCAGGTGGCCCTGGTGGGGTAGAGGCAGGGGGAACCTCAGACCTCAGGGGCATTGTGCTGATACGGGGCACCTGGCCTTTCTGAGTCCTTTCCGTCGGCACCGGGTAATTGCCTCCCACCGATACCCATAACCTTGACTCAGGTGATGACTTTTTTTATACTTTCTTATTCCCTCCTCCCAATCACCCGTCTTATCCTCCGTACCTGCTTTGGCTTTCCAGGATCCTAAAACTGACCATCCTGGCCGAGGAAGGTGAGCCATCCTTATCTGGCCTTGCGCCCTGGTGACTGAAAGGAGGCTCCTTTAGGTGAAGCGCCAGTGCGCCTGCCCGTGGAGTGCCCTGAAGACCAGACATTAAATCGCTGTAGCTTGGGGGCCTCCAGCACGAACTAGCTATTCCACCAGAACTTCTGCGCACCTGCAGCTCCTGTGGGTTGTCCTGCCGAGCCTCGCTGTGCCCTTCAGAACAGCTCAGGGCAGGGTGGGGGGCGGTCCCCCTCTGGTCTGCTCACCTGCCACCTCCACGCTCCCTGAGCATCCCCGACCTCACTATCTCCAACCACTTTCAGTGTCCAGTTTCCGGTTTCCAGACCCTCCCAGTCCTGATCCTGATCGCCTTCC
Organism: Macrotus californicus; assembly: GCA_007922815.1. Lineage (NCBI taxonomy): Eukaryota > Metazoa > Chordata > Mammalia > Chiroptera > Phyllostomidae > Macrotus > Macrotus californicus. Next base: position 24,242 of record VMDR010003747.1, read on the forward strand.
TTCAGCCACTTGCTAATTCGGCCAGGTGTAGTGGAGACACCACGGTCTTGGGGTGGGCACGTCCACATGGGGGACTTCAGTTTGTCGCTGAGCAGCGCTGAGAACCGAGCTCCAGCCCAGGGCTCCCAGTAACTCGGATGTGCTTCTTTCTTGGCATTTCCCACAAAGTTAGCCAGAGCTGTACTCGGCCACTGAAGCGTCTGTGTTGCTGGAACCGCAGGGCTCAAACGGAAGTCTGCTCCCTGTGCATTTACTTTGTGGGCCTCGGTGCGGACTCCCCACTGCTCGGGCTCTGTTTTGTCCGTGTAGCCCCTTGAGGTCATTTTGAATCCCGGTTCTGTCAGCGCAGACGGTTACTAAAGCCTCCGCTCACTTCTTTGATGAACCCCAATGCCTCTGGATTTGAGACTTTCATAAATGTGTGGCAGGATGGAATGGGGCCAAAGACAGCAAGTGACCCATAGCCAGTGTCCCTGCCTGAGTCATCTGCTGGTCCCTACACCCACTGCCCGGCGGCCCCAGACATCACAGGCTTCCAAGCGGCTGCTTTAAATTCACACTCAGGGCCGCGTATCTCCTTCTGGCAATGACCGGGCGGTGTCAGCAAGTAGCACACGGCAACGGGTTAGTGCCTTCTCCCCTTCCGCCTCCTTCCACTCTGATAGCGCGGACGCCGAGGCCATGATGGCTTGCCCTCCCGGGTCATCCTGAGCTGTTGTGTTACAAAACCTTCCCAAACACTTCCACCTTTGCCCCGTTTTTTCTAAAAGCAGGCCAGAGAGTGACTCGCCCACAGTAGGAGAAGTCAGTACCAAGGCCAGGGTTCGAGCCTGGTGCTGCCTCCCACCCAGAGCCCAGGGAGCAGGGTGGTTGGTGGTTGGGAGCAGCGAGCGGAGGGATTACTGTGCATCTCTGGCCGAGGCCCACCAGAGACTCGAGCTGTAGCCCCAAGACGGGCCGGGATAACTGCGGAGTGTCTGGCCTGGCCTTGAAAAGTCCTACAGCGAATGGAGTGCTTGTGGTGCTGGGCTGTGGGCCTGCATTTTCCGACGGCAAAACCAGATAATTTTTTAAAAATCCTGTCTAACTTGAACAATTCCAAAAATCTCTGAGTCTAAACCAGGCTCTATCCCCCCGCTCCCCTTTCCACCCCAACTAGAAAATGTGGGAGGACGAGCAGAAAGGAGAGATCAAAACGGTGACAGCCTTCTGACAACATTTTAACTTGGAAATTGCCTGTAAATGGATGGCATAATTCCGCGTAGGCAGGTGTAGATCAAGCGCTGCGCAGTCACCGAGCTCCTTCCCTATCTCCCAACAAACCCCTTGACAAGACGGCCCAGAAAGGTTAATGGCTTCAACTTGCCTTATTTCCGAGTTGAATGTGACCTGTTCGTCCCAAGCTCCCAAGCTCTGGGACCTCTTGGCCATCACCTCCTGCTGCCAGGGCAGGCTGTGGCTGACTTGTGTTCCTTAGTGGGTTGACGGCTCCTGGGGTACCTCCCCGGCTCAGTATTCAAAAGCAGGGGCCCTTGAAGCAGTTGAGAGAGGAGCAGAGAGTCGGGAGCAGGCTCAAGTTCGAGCCCACTCTGCCCTAACTGAGGCTTCCCTGAGGCTTGCCGATCTGTAGGTGCCAGTCCAGACAGCCGATTCTGCAAAGTCACACACCTACACCCGAACGCTTCCCTGGGCAAGGCAAAGAAACGTGGACGGCTCCACGCAGAGCCTTTCCCACTGGCCTTTCCCTTAGCAGGGGTGTCCAACCCGTGGGCCGTGGGCTGCATGCAGCCCAGAATGGCTGTGAATGCAGCCCAGCACAATGTCATAAATTTACTTAAAACATTATGAGATGGCTTTGTTTTTGTTAGTGTTTGTATATTTAATGTGTGGCCCAAGACAACTCTTCTTCCAGTGTGGCCCAGAGATGCCAAAAGGTTGCACACCCCTGCGTCCCTCCCTCAGAGGGCACCGGGTCAGTGCCCCCATCCCCAGCCCAGCCTCTTGCTTGTGATGCCCTGGCCCGGTCTGTCCCTGCGCTCAGTGGTCCGGAGCTGCTCTTGCTCCTCTGGTGAAGGAAGCCGAGCCAGAGCAACTAGAAAGGGGCCTCCCGTGCAGAGGCTCTGTGTTCTGTGTCCACCCCTCTTCTCTGACGTTCTCCCCACCTTTCCCCGCTGGGAGCCTGACAGGGGCTGTTCCAACAGTGACACTTACTGCCGGTGAGGAGTGACAGCTGTAGGGAGGGACGCCTCAGGACAGGGGAGGGGGAGAGGGCCTGACACTTTCCACTTTTCAGAGAGGTCAGGGCCCGGAGGGAGTGACCTGCCTCAGGTCTTCTTCCCCCAGCACAGCCTCCCCCGCCAGCAGAGGCCTGTCGCCCAGGGTGCCCAGGCACAGCACGGGAGCTCAGGGCGAGAGTGGCCCTGTGGGGAGAACTGCAGGAGCTGCCATGCCCAGGGACTGCGAGGCAAGACAGGGAGGGAGCAGGGTCTAGGCAGCAGTGCCATCCCAGCAGGCCTCTCGGTAGGCACCCCAGACACGGGCGAAGCTGCACAGAACCCATCCTGCTCCCTGGGCCTGTGGGCTCCTGTTTGCCCAGCAGAGTGGAAGGGAAGGCCAGGTCCCAGCTCGAGGAGGCCCAGCCCAGTGGGTCCGGGGTCATCAGCGGTGTCTCATTCCCTCTTACTCTCAGGCCACCCCTCACCCCGCCCTGCTCACCCGGTCGGTAGGTGCGGAACTGAGGCCTCACACCGCTCCCTGAGCAGATTCCTAGGAGCCTAGAGCACGGCATGTAAGGCCTCCCAGAGGGAGAGACAGTGACACAAGTGGGGACAGCCGCAAAGGTAGGGATGCAAGATGGGTGGTGAGCAGGGGAGGGGAAAGGGGAGCCTTCCAGGGGCTTGTCCCTCTGGGAGCCAATGATGAGCTGGACCGAGCTTGAGCCAGGCCACAATTCACAGACAGGGCCTCCCTGTGAGCCCACTTGCCATGGAGTGGGGCCCGGGCCACCTCTAGGTTCTGTGACGGAACCCTTGTCCTTAGAACAGGCCTGAGTGAAGCACATCTGCCCTCGATCCTTTGGAAAGAGTCGGGAGAGGGCAGAGGGGCCCCTGGACAGAGCTGCAGGGCTGGGGGCGGCCCGGTGGTGCCCCAGACGGCCTGGCCCACAGCAGACTGAGCATTGCCCACATACACGTGCGAGCGTGCACACCTGTGTTTTCTTACGGTCAGGGAGTGGCACGTGTATCTGCTGGTGTCTGGGCTTACACTGGAGATCTGGATCACAGTGGGAGCCTGCGTGGGGGTGGGGGGTGGGGCTAGGACCCTGGGTGCCCTGAGGCTCCAAACAGGCGTGGTCACGTGGGCTGGGCTCCAGAGCCAAGCCATGGGTTGGCCCCTCGAGAGGGCTCAAGGCTCCAGTGTACTTGGAATCCTTTCCTGAGCCCCTGGCCAGTCCTTGCCCCACCCCAAAGATGGCACCCACGTAGCCCAGCACCCAGAGCTCAGCTCCTGAGGAGCCTCGGAAAAGGCTGGCGAGACCATGCCTCTTCCTCCTCTACCTTTGCGGTTCTCTTTCTGGCCTCGCTCCACCAACGGGTCTCGAGGACCAACGGCATCCACGCTCATGGCCTCCCCAGGCACAGCCCAGGCCTCCGCTCTGCCTGCAGCCCGCAGCCCGCAGCCCGCAGCCTGCAGCCCGCAGCCCGCAGCGACCAGCGTGTGGCGGAGGGAGCTGGAAGCCGGCGGGGCCAGGCCTGGCTTGTACGGTGACTTCAGTGGTTCAGGGCCGGGCCCGCACCCAGAGCTCCTGGGCAGTGGCCACCGACGGGGCCCTCCCGGCGCCGCTGGGGCAAGGACTCAGGCTTTGGTGCCTTTCAAAGCCTACAAAGCGTCTCTTCTGCGAAGCCAGCCTAGAGGACCTCTTACTGCTGCAGCAGTGAAAGAGGGCCAAGACCAATCTGTGTCGGTCTGGGGACACTTACATAAGCCTCTGCCCAGTAAAAGCCTCAAGATGTGCAATGGAGTGAATGAAGCCCAGGGAAGCGGCTGCTTCTGGGTGCAGGGACCAGGGTAATGACGCAGGGAGGGGCCAGACGCTCCACTGTAGTCACCATGTTTCATTTTTTTAAGCAGAGTGGTGGGGACATGTTATTACTTTATACTTTATGATTCGGTTAGAATAAGTTAATGAGGAAGAAAAGAGCATGATTTTTGCAGTCAGACAGACCAGGGTTTAAGTCTACTTCCGCCTCTTACCCGCTGTGTTTCACCTTTCTGTTCAAGAGGGGCAGTTTAGTTTGTCTGTTGTTCAGCCATCTAAGAAGTGAGGCCACGTGGGGACTGCCCAGGAGTGCTGACACTCCTGCCCGGGCCTGTCTGAGGGCGCTGGGGCGGCCGGAGCGTTTCCCCCTGGGCCCAAACTTCTCCATTACAGAAGGACCGCATCGCTCCTTAGGCCAGGCGCCTGACACAGGGCACACCTGTTCCTCACAGGTTTCTTCGCTGGGGGCAGGGAGGTGACTCCAGGGCCAGGCAGCTGAGCTCCAGCCCAGGTCTCTCTGCAGGTCCCCCTGGGCTGAGGGGTGCAGCAGGGCGGGTCAGGGATGCATAGGACAGAACTGAGAGGTCTTCCTTTAGGAAGGTAATGAGGGAGGGAGGAGCCCAGCCCACCCTGAGGGAATGTCGGGTTTCGGGGTTAGCGGTGTCTGGAAGGGGAGCAGCAGCAGGTGTAAAGTCCCTCCTCCCACAGCCCCCCCTTAGGGATACCGGTCCTGGGGGCTGCTCATGGGTGTTGGGACCCTGGTGCACCGAGCAGTCCGTTCACTCAGGGGATGGGAGCCGGGGAGGCCCCGGGGAGGCAGGGTGTCCGCCTGCCCACACGCACACTCTCACCCACGCAGCACACACCCACGTGTGTGCCGTGCTGGGCCTGGCTATGGAGCCAGGGAAGGAACTCAGACACCATTCTCATTGGACAGGCTTAAAACACAACATGGCTCGATTTTTATTTTATCTCAGAAAAAAAAAAAACATTCCCTTCAAAGAAAGGCAGTTAGGTAGGGCCCCTGTCTGGGCAGCTCTGAGCTTCCCAGGCTCACCCCCAGTCAGCCGACCTGGACCCCCTCCCGGGAGCCCACCTTCTGGCGCTGCTCCCGCACCACTCCGCCTCCCACAGGCCCAGCCCTGTGGCCCTAGGAGACAGCGGGACCAGTGGGGTAAGAAATACACAGCAGTGGGACCGGGCCGCCTGGGCTCCCTGGGCCGACTCCTGGGGCCAGATTAGCAGAGGACCGACCTCAGCCCCTGCGGCCAGGGAGGGACAATAGTAAAAAGGGTATCGTCACGCTTACAGTTTCTCCTGGAAAATATATCAAACACCACCTCGGGGCGCAGCAGCTCCTGAACCCTGGGAAAGTCTGGGGAGGGTGGTGTGAGTGTGGTGGTGGCCCCTGCTGGAGCTTCTCCCCAGCCTCAGGGCCGGCCAGCCTGCTCCGCCACAGCTGCTCTGCAGAAGACAAGGTGGCACTTCTAGATGTTTCTCGAGTGGGGACCGGGCCTGGCTCAGCCAAGATGCTCTGGTGCTGTGGCCCTGGCCGGAAGCGGGGTCTCCCAGCACGAAACGTCCGCTTCCTCGGACTCTAAAGCCTCCCGGCTGGGCCTCATGCTGTGCCAGCCAGGGTTCCCTCCTCAGTCCAAAGTAGGAACCAGCCACGAGAAGGGTCTCCCAGCACATTCACTCTTCTCCCACCACAGCTGGTTCCTCCAACCAGAAAGAGAAAGACTTCCTTCCCTTTGGAAGGGGCCAACTCAGTGGCTCATCAGGACACTCCTGCTCCATCCCGGGCCAGGGGCCCCTCGAGGCCAGGGGACTCTGCACATGCTCCCCTGAGCTCGCGGCTGAGGAGCTGCACATCTGGGCGGCTCGTGTCCCCGTGGAACTCGCAGGCGCCCCCTCCACTCACCAGCCCCAGGGCGTAGCCATTGGGCCGCCGCTCAGGATGGGGGGCGCTCCCGTTGGCCAGCACCCCAGGAGGGTGGCCATTGAGGCGGAGGCTGATCTGCTCTCCATCGCTGCCGTGAGCCGCCAAGGCCCGGGCACTGGTGCCGCCTGCCTTGAAGGGCTCCCGCTGCCTCAGGATGTGGCTGCGAATGATCTTTCGGAAGGTCTGGCGGAACTCGCGGATGCGGTAGGCGTAGATGAAGGGGTTCACGACGGAATTGGAGTGGGAGAGGATGATGGCCAGGTACATGAGCCAGGGGGGCGCATGGCTGCACTGAGGGCAGAAGAAGGTGAAGCAGTTGATGATGTGCAGGGGCAGCCAGCAGAGGGCAAAGAGCCCCACGATGATGGCCAGTGACTTGGCTGCGTGGACCTCCTTCTGCAGCGTGGACCGAGCCCGCTCCCCCGGCAGAGGCTGGCTCTCCATCTGTTTCAGCTGCCGCCGGGCCGCCAGGAAGATGCGCAGGTAGATGCCCAGCATGAGCAGCAGGGGCACCAGCACACAAGCAAAGAAGTTGTAGTACACCATGTAGTTCATGGGCACCACGTCCTCGAAGAGACAGGCCACCTGGCCCTCTCGGCAGCCCTGCGAGTGGTTTCTGTCCTCCTTCGGCTGGCTGCAGTTGTTCCAGCCCAGCATGGGTGTCAGGCCGATGGCAAAGGACAGCACCCAGCAGACGGCGATGATGCCCTTGGCCCTTGCACCGGTCACCAAGCCATTGTACCTGGGGAGAGGACACCAGCATCAGAGGCCTGAGACACCAGGGCTGGGCAGGGCCAAGTGTCGGAACCCAAGCACTACTTCCTGCCTCCCAGCCTCAGTACCCCCTTCTGTTCAGGGGTGGGCGGAGCCTTGCCTGGGACCTCACAGGAGGTGTGGGGGGGTGCAGGTACCCTGGAAGGGAGACCACTGCACAGATGCTCAGGTGACTGCTGAAGAGTATGACAAGTAGTCCTGTTTGAGGGAATTAAGGTGATGATTGCAGGGGGACGGTGGGGAGCGGGGACGGGACACGCTATCACCTCTGTGTTGATGCTAGAACAGGTTTCCCTTTAGAGGAGCTACTGGTCAGGAGGGTGGACCCCCCGGCCGGAGGCAGAACGAGCCAGGCCAGACCTGTCGGTGATTCCCATCTCTTGTGCTCTACATTCTCCCTTCCCACTTGACGAAGTGTCTCTAGAAGCCCCCAAGGAGAGGTGGCAGAGGGGGAAAAGGAGTGGAGGTCCCAGGCCAAATGAGATACCCTCTTTCCCCTCCAAACTCAGGTATTGCCTATTTTAAAAATTCTTGCAGCACACCGGCTGAAAAGCACTGCCCTGGAGAGCCGGGCTCCGTCCCACACTCGGGGAGCAGCCTGATCTCCTGGCCGGGAAGCCGACCCCAGATCCACAGGAGAAGTGGCAGATTTTATTAAAAGCACTGAGAAATCCTCTCTCTGATTGAGGAAGGCGACTTCAGTGATCTCTGAGGAATGACCTTCTGATGCAGGGTTCTGATTCCAGCAACACCAGATTGCCCTCCCCTCGACCCTGTAAACCCCACCCATCCTTCAAGGTCAGGCTGGTTATCTTCTCAGAGAAGTTTCCTGCTGGACCACAGCTAATCCCGACCCCACCCGGGCCCCCACAGCTGGGGCCGGGGCAAGGCTTTCCGGCATCCACCTCCGCATCACTGTCATGGAGACGGGGACACAGTAGGAGCCGAGGAGAACGGGTTGTACTTAATTCCAGAACTGGAAGCACCCACAGAAACAATCTAGCCCGTGGAGGGCAAACACAGGGGCCCACGGGTAACACACGTGCAAGGCAGGCTGGCACACGTCCACTCTGCGAGCAGGAGGCAGTGACACCCCTCAGCCCCTCCCTGCCTTGCAAACTGCGCTGCAATAGCGTGAGGGCCCGAACAGAAGGCTAGCAGAACCACAGCCTGACCCAGCAGCACCCGTGGGCTGCATCCGTGACCTACAGCAGTCACACCTTGGCCTCCTGGGCCTGGACATAGACCGTCTGGTGGAAGGGGTGACATGGCCATCTAGCACGTTCCAGGGAGCCCACAGGCGTCATAGGAAGCAGCGGGTGTCAGAACCCCTGTCCACATCGGAGGTACCACAGCCTCCCTGGGTCTCCCAGCTCACAGGCTACCCTGTCCTGGGGGCCCCTGTTACCCGGGTGGGCTCACTCCACAACCCGAGCACACGTACCACAACTGCAGGGGGGCTTCACGTGCATCTGCCCTGTGCTGAGAGGGGAGTGTCCCTAAGTCATTCAGACGAGCCAGGGATCCAAGGTCAAAGAGCCACTGACCAAACGCCATGTTGGGCACCAGCAGGCCTGAGCTGGCCTCACACGTCCCTGCCTGCATGTCCTTCTGTCTCCACCACCTCTCCCCGGCCCCTAAACCACAGGCTCACTCCTTCCTGGGGCCTCCACCCAGGCTTGGACCCCTCCCATGGCAACCCCTCCCCACCTCCACCCCTATCCCGCAAGACCTATCAGCATCACCTCCTCCAGGGAGTCCTCTCTCCTGATCCTGCCCTCCTTATAAACCAGGGCACACAGGTTTTGTCCCCATGGGCTGATTACCCACATAGGACTTCAGGCCTATTGCCCCGTACTCAGCCCACATCTGGAGGAGAGAGACCGCTCACTGGGGGCTGATGGGACAGACAGGAGACGATGACCACGGAAGTTCCCTGGGCACAGAAAGCCCTTGTCTCTCGGCCTCTGACCAGGCTTCTTTGTTACCCAGTGCCTGACTAGACCCTGCCGTAGCCCACCAGGGTCCCTGGGATGGAGCACATAGAGTTTTCTGCAACTGGATTCTAGAAAGAAAGGGAAAAGGAGGAAAGAAAGGAGAGGGAGGGACGGAGGAAAGGGGTGGCACAGGCCTGGGGCCAGGTGTCCAGGGCCAGCAGCTAGACCTCAGAGTAGCCACGTGAGCAAGTGGAGGGGAAATGCCCCTGGAGAGGACTGGGTTCCCAGCTGGAAGGGGACAAAGGACAAAGGGCAGGAATGGCAGCCTAGCCAGGCAGTGGCTCCAGGGCCTCTCGGAGCCCGGGTTCCAGTGTGCCTCCCTTTAGGTCCCCCTCAGGCTCAGCTTGCCCGCAGGAGCCCTGGCAAAGACACCTTCATGGGCCTTACCCTCCCCAGCCGCCGGCCCAGGAAGGAAGGTGGAGGGACCCAAGGGAGCCTGGACAGCATGCAGGACCCTGGAGTTGCCCGCATCAGGAGACCCTCTCCTTGTCCTGCTCTGGCCTCTCCGTGAGGAACAGGAGGGTCACAACGCCAGCCCACGCCACAATGCCCGTGTGAGATCAAAGGAGGCACTGCTGCACTAATGTCCTCTGGCAACCGTGAAGGGGAAGGCTGGGCGGCATCCTCTTCCTCATCTCTGTCAGCTTCCAGACCCAAGAGACCCAGGCTAGGCCTTCCAGAGTGGAGCTCTGACGGCCAAGGTCTGGGTGGAACCAGGTCCTGTTCCACAAGACCACGGGAGTCGGGATGGGGGTGGGGCGGGTTCACAGCTCCATCCAGGGGCTCAGCTCTGGACCTCCAGCAGCTCAGGAAAGAGCCACCCCGCACCCACCCGCCCGCTGACCCTCCTTCGGGCCTCGTCCCTCCCATCCACTCACTGGACCCTCACAACACCTTAGTGAACTCAGAGAGGCCTGTCCCTCTTATAATGAGGAAATGGGCCCAGAGGGGGACAGCTGGCTTTCCACAGTCACATGACGTGTCCCACCCTCCCACATCAGAGACTCATTCTTTTGATTCTCGGAAAACATAAATGAGAAAAAGAAGCCAAGGCCCTTTCCACTGAGACCCGCAGCCTCGATCTCTCCCTAGAAATACAGCTGCCCTTTCAGTCGGGGAGAAAGTGAAAGTGGGGCCTCTGTTTTCCCATCCGGCTGGTGCAGCCCCAGCCCCAGCCCCAGCCCGCGCTCGGCCTGCCCTGCGGTGGACGCCAGCCCTTCACTCTCTAGTCCCCCTGGGGGCCCACAGACACGCTCCGTGCTCGGAGCCTGGACTCCGGATTCTGCTCTGCCATGCAGGCTGGCCCTGTGTGACATGGATGCTAGTCTCTCCCGAGACAGGGAGCGCCCCGGGCCGCAGGGGGCCGGGCTCCTGTTCTCGTCGGAGCAGAACCAGGTGGCAGGAATGGTCACCTGGCGCAGGTTGTGAGAGACGAGGGACACCGTGTGGCCCAGCTCCCCAAAGACTGAAGTCACAGTGGGTGGCAGCCACGTTTCTTCCCAGGCCCAGGCTCAGGCCCAGCCGTGCCACCAACTCATTGTGTGGCCCTGAGGTCTGGCCCCCTGCTCTGAGCCTCCTTTTTCCATCCAGAAAGGGAGAGGAAATGACCTCCGAGGGCCCCTTTGGGTTCGACACTAAATTTCCATTTGCTCACTGTGCCTGCCTCCCCTCCCAGTGAGGCTCCCTCCACGGCTGCTCTGTAGGTAAGCGCCCCGCCTGTTTGGGAGACTTCCCCACGGGGAAGGGGTGACCTCCTTGGAGACCTCCCTGAGAGCCTGCAGCCACCCAGGCTGTCTCCAGGATGGAGGGGCAAGGAGGTGGGGCAGAAGGCCCCAGGGTGCCCCTTGCAAGGGACACTTCTAGCCTCATCCTTGGCTGGGTAGGCAGAGACCACACTAAGTAAACTCAGCCCCAGAGAAAGACTTCACTCACACAGTATGCGGCTGAAGTTACTTCAGAAAAGATTCATCGTGAAAAACCCTTCCACCAGCCCTGCTGCACAGGCTGGTGACCTCAGGCACACAGAATTTGCATGTAGGTTCAAATGACTCACTGTGGCACTGGGCCAAGTCACTTCCCCTCTCTGGGTCATTTTCCTAATGTGCAAACTTCGGGGCCTGCCCGCAGGAGCTGGAGGAGCTCGGAGGGCTTCTAGATCGGAGGTCCTGTGGTTTCCCAGGGTGCCCCGCCCCTCCCCAGCATCACACTGTGTGGAGAACAGCCCAGACACGCTGCCCAGGCCTGGGCCACACACATCTGTCCACCGCCAGAGCGGGGCAGCCTCCACACCGGCAGAGGCCGGGGAGAGCCAGGGTGCCCTGCCCTGCAGGGATCAGCTAGATCAGCATGACTGTTGGCGATGTGCCAAGCCCTGGGGTGCCCCAGGCTGAGCTATGTGGCCCTGTCACCTCAGCCACCACAGACCAAACCCTGACCGGGGGCTCACCGTGGCCATGGCACAGACCAGACCCTGGCACAGGCGGCCTCAGCCCGGCCGTGAACCTGGCACTAGGTGTGCCTGGGAAGAGAACGGGGGCAGCCCACCCCTGGCCCGAGCTCACCGGAGTGGGATGCGGATGGCGATATAGCGGTCAATGGCGATGGCCAGGAGGCTGAAGATGGAGCTCTGTGTGAGGACCAGGACGAAGCAGGCAAAGAAGAGGCAGCTATGGCAGGCGGCGCAGAACCCTATGCTGATGGTGATAGCAAAGGGGATGGCAAGGACCCCCACCGCGATGTCGGCGGCTGCCAGTGACACCACAAAGTAGTTGGTGACGTTCTGCAGATTGCTGTTCAGCCACACGGCCCAGCACACCAGCACGTTGCCCAGGACGGCCAGCACAGCGATGGCCAGCTCCACCACGATGTACACCGAGGAGCCCATGGTGGACATGGCCACAGATGCGCAGTCGGTGAGGACGCGGGCCGGGCCAGCTCACGGTCCATAGCTGCAGTGCAGCCGGCCCCGTCCAGGCCCCGGAGCCCCTTCCTCACAGGAGCCAAGAGCGTGCCTGCCCGTGAGGGGGGCTCCCTAAGGGCTTTTGCACAGCGGACTCGGAGTCTCCAGAAACCAGGCCCCCTCCAGGGGTTCTGGCGGCATCTTGGCTCAGCTCAGCTTCCGAGTTCCCGAGGCACCTGCCAAAGGAGAAACCGAGTGAGGAGCGGGACCCCTGCAGCACGGGCACAGCCGAAGATTCCCGGCAGAGGCCCTCAGCCCAGGCTCTGTTTTTCTCTAGAGCAGCCGGGAATCTTTCAGAGGCACTCACGTCAGTCCCACGCTCGGCTTCTCAAGCCTTCTGTGGCAGCCCGATTAGCCTCCTGGTCCCTGAGCTCACTGCCACCCGTGACCCTCCTGGAAAGGGCCCCTTGCCTCTTGGGCTCCCCCAGACCCACCCACCTTCTCCTTCAGCCAGTCTCAGTCAGCTCCGTCCCCTGAGAGCTTTCCCTGGGAACTACCAGCTCTTCCCTACACTGTCCAGGTCAGGGGCAGACTCAGGGACCCCTAGAGCTCCCATCTGGAAGGATCTGGGAGGCTGTGTGGTCCTGTCTCCCACCGCCAGCAGAGAAGCCCTCTTGCCTCACCAGGGGTGCTGCACAGGGTGGTGGAGCAGGCACAGAGGGAGCCCGCCCCTCGGCAGCCCCCAAGGCTGACTGCATGTCTGGGCGGGGCAGCAACCTCGCCTCCCCACCCCCCCACCGCCAACGCCAGCTCCCCAAAGTGCCAGTGCTCTCTGCCTGCCTGCACCAGGACGAGCTGAGTTCAGTCTGGGGCCAGGCAGAGAGCGGGGCCCTCGGCTAGGACTTGCTGGGGGGCTGTGGTCAGGAATGTTTTTCCTTTCTGGGCCTCAGTTTCCCCATTGATATCTGAGGAGGTTGGACACCACATAGCCTCCGGGAGCCATTTCGGCTCTCATCCGTGATTCTATGAGAAGGAAATAAACAGTTTTGAGTGAAAGGCTTCTGCAGAGTCAAAACGCCATGGAAATGTAAGGAATTATTGGCACCCCGCTCAGTAGCAGAAACAGGTCTTGGTCTCCCCAACCCAACCCCCTGAGTACTCCCTTGAGCTTGTGAGATGGTCCCCATCCCTCTGCCAGCCCTGAGGGCCTCTTCCCACTGCCTCTGTCCCAGTCTGTCACACTCACGTGTGTTCATGCCAAAGCCAACCCCCCTGCCAGTCCTGGGCTCTTGTGGGACCCTGGGTGTGCATGGGCAGCAGCTGCCGCCTGCCTGGGGACAAGAGGCCCATGGCCTTTACCTGCACAAAGACTCTGGGGGCTGCACGCTCCCTTTCTCCTCCAGGAAACGAGGGATCAAGTGCAACTGTGACCTTGGAAGAAGGCCCATGTTCAAAGGGTCAGGCTACCCCTGTCCGGTCTGGCAGGTGACAGGACTGCAATAGATGAGCCCCAAGTTTCCTTCTGACTTTGTTGTGCCTTAGGTGGCCAGAGCCCGAGGGGGCATCCCCCATGCCCACTAGGAAGCTGGGAGGGCAGCACCCAACCCTGGGGAGCAGGAGGACAGGAGGCCAGGCTCCTGAAGATCCCAGGGGTTCCCACAGCCTGTGGCTTCTCCCAGCCCGAGCCCCAAGGGGCATAAACCAGTGCCACCGAGCTCCTGCTATGCGCAGGGCACCCATCGGCCAGCTGCTCACAAAGTGAGTCAGGTGCAGAGGTGGGCCAGACCGAGTCTCCTGGGGCCATCCCTGGCCACACAGAGTCCCTCGGTGCTCCCAGCCTATGGCCAGAGCAGCATTCATCAGGGCCCCCAACTGCACGGCTATGTCCAGGGTCTCACCCCTGTTCTGCCGAAGGGAAGTGACAGGCCCAGGCCTCTGCCCAGCTGGGGCCTCCCCGGCGCAGCAGCAGCAGTAGTAGGCCACTGTCTCATCGGGCCCAGCAAGGCCCAGGAGCCCTCCACCACCAGTGAGACGCCCGCCCCTCCTGGGCTCCTCACAGCTGCGTGCTGTCCTTCTGACCCCTGCGGGGCCTGTCCGGGAGAATCCGCACCTAGGGTCTGCGCCTCTGCCAACGCAAGCAGCCTAGGCCAGAAGCTGCACTTGGCCAGGGACCATCGTGCAGAGGGCGCTGCCAAGAGGCCACCTGACCAAAATGTATATACCGCATATTTTTGGAGCTGAGTCACACCTTCAACACCTGCCCTGGATGCCGGGCTGACTCCCTATGAGCCGGGTGCCCAGTGTGCAAGGGCCTTCGACAGGCCCAACCCAGCCCTCTGCTCAGTGAAGCTCCCCAGTAGCCCCCAGTACCTGCCCCCAGGACCACCTTCTGCGCTCTGGGCTCCCATGTTGAGTAGCGCCTGGTAGCAACACGCCTCCTGACTAAACCGGAAGCTGCCTTCCTGCTGTCCACCAGGCCTGGGATGCACCCCCCACCCAACCCCCAAGTCTCGCTGGTGGCAAGAGATTCTCCTGCTGCCCCAGGTCAGCCTTGCAAGAAGCTAAAAGTACACCTAACGCCCCTACTAGCCGGGTCCTAAAGGGCTGCCTCAGTGCACACCTGGCTCCCCAGCCACCCTGCCTACAGCATACTGTAGATTCTTCCAGATGCTTCCAGAACATCCCGAGGGAGGCTGACCTAGCCCCACAGGCAACCTGGGCATCTGCCGGACCAGAATCCCCCAGCCCCGAGAGGCACACCCCGGTGGAGGCTGAGGCACCGTGGGGCAGGCCAGGCAGGGAAGAGACCAGGGTTCTGTGGGAAGTTAGAAACGTCCCAGCCTTAGGCAGGCAAACCAGCCAGGGGGCAGGGGCATCACGACTTGTGGCCTTTGCCGAACTCTTGTGGTATAAATGTTCCCATCACGGCCAGTTTCAAGCTGATAATATTTCACTGACAGGAACAGGAATCACCGCACACAATCAGCCAGTCTGAGACAGGTCACCAGTCTCCATGGAGCCACCAAACCCTGGGTCTCCCCAGGGCTGGTGCCGGGACACACGGACTGCGCTCCAGACCCTCCTGACGTGCTTGTGTGGCCTGATGGGCGCTGCAGGCCACCTGCGCTCTCATTGTACCCATGAACCTCATGTGACAGACAAGGCAGCTAAGCCCCCAGGAAGCTAATGTCCCCAACCAGCCCTCCTGGGAACATAAAAGGGTGGACTTGAGCTGGGGAAATGCCCATGGAAAACACAGCAGCAGGAAGATTTCTTGGGGCCTCCCAGGCCCTCCCTGCCTCCCTCCCCTCGGAGGCCTTGAGAGCTACGGGAAGGTCGAGCCTGTGTGGAGAGCGTGCGGCTGGGTCCCAGACCCGGCAATTTCCTAATCCTCTGTTGGTTCTGTCCAGCTAATTAATCCTTGAGTCTTCTGTTGCTAGCCAGGAGGGGAAATTAAATATTAATCATGTATTATTTCCCGGTGACTGTCCCTTGCTGGGGACAGAGCAGAGGTCAGAAGCTGTCCCGTACAAACTAGAGACACGTGCCGGGGACCGTGCATGAGAAGCCTTGAAAGGACAACCCCACAGGACTCCGTGCCACTGCCTCCCACCTTCCTCCCACCTTCCTCCTCACCCTCACTGGCCCGGCCGCTTTGATTAAAGTCCATTTCATCAAAACCCACATATTTCCTGGCCCAGTTCTGGCTCCCTGTGTGCCAGACTAGTGAGGCTTTCAGTACACATACATGTGCAGATGGTGGCTGTACCCCACCCCCCTGGCCCACGGGATGGAGGTGCCCGCCAGCTTCCAGGTGGGACCCCACACATCTGCTCTTGGATGCGACCAAGGGCAACACACCTAACCCAGCTCGTGAATCAGACCTGTTGCTGCCACCCTGGGCCCATTCCTGGGCTCCGGAATCCCGGCCTTAAAATTCCTCGCTACTCTCTCATAACAGGTGTTTCCCAAATACCTGTTTCACGCCAGGCAGCTGCTGGACCACAGGTTACTCTGTGCCGCCTGCTGCTGAGCCTGGTCCCAGCAGGGCCCTGAGCCAACAGCAGGGAGCCTTAAAGAAGGATGTGTCCTCTGAGACCATCCTGAGAGCCAGCTGCTACCCAGGTGGTTTGTGAAGACTTTAGGATCTTCAAAGAGATAAAGAAAGGAATAACGTGAATAAATAAGAATGAGAACTTACGGACCAATGGGCAGAAATGAAACAAGAATGGGCAGATATAAACAAGAAATAACATCAAGTCAATAAATCATATCAGAAAGGAAAAGAGAGGGATTGAGACAGAATATAATCGCCCTGATGCGCTTCGGGAGTGCAACTGCGGATCTGAAGACCACGCGGAGAAATTCTCACAAAAACTTCACAAAGTGACCAACTCTTTGAGGAGCGAGTTGAGCAACATGGAAGGCCGATTAGGATCACTGACATCTGCCTCGTGGGAGCTCAGTCATGGAGTGCAGAGAACAACAAGAGAAGATATGGTGGCACAGGCAGCGCCGCTCCTGCTCCCAACCACAAGCGTTCAGCTGGCTCTGGAATGACTGGCCTTTGCTGGGCCCAGGCCTGCGCATGAGCCTCCCAGAAGTCCAGGGCCCAGGGACCCCTAAGTCCCTCTTGTCTTGGCAGGTGTCTTCCAGGGCTGCCTGGAGGGGAGCAGCCACCACTGCCTCTTCCCTCCCTCTCTCCCTGCAGGGCTGCTGGCCGCTCCAACTTCAGGAACTTGGTGTAGCCTGTGCCCCCTCCCCCACTGCCCCTTGGGTGTGTGGCTGCAGCTTGCAGCCCCTGGGGGCAGGATGTGGGCAGGAACAGGGTGGAGAGTCAGCTGCCTGCACTGAGCCAGGGCCCCCAGTACACCCCACAACACCAGCCCTCGGGGCTGCAGGGCCTGCCCCGGCTCCCTTCTCCTCAGTGCCCCCCAACCCCGTGCCTCACCCAGGGGACACACTTCAACACAAGGTGCTGGGTGTCCGCCCTCGGATGGAGGAGCCCAGACTGGGGTCAGTCCCACTCCATCCAACACTTCCTGAGACCCTGTGTAAGAGGCTTCCACCTCTGTGTGGAGAGTCCTCGCATGTGTACAGCCAGCCACAGGGAGTGAGGCACACCCCGATGTCCATCAGGAGAACCCTCAAGTGGCAGGGTGACAGGCACTGTGATGCCTGAAGAGGGGACATGGTGGGGGGAGGGGCTTCTAGAAGGCCCTGATAGCAGACTCTTTGGGGTGGGGTCCTGGCAGCAGATGGCCTGTTAAAGGGCAGGGCTGGCCACAGGGGCTGCCCAGGGGGGTTATGCTGAGGACAGAAGGGAGGTAGAGCACTTCGGGGACCCTGGAGGTGTGATGATGTGGCCCTGCAGGCTGAAGGGAGAGGCTGGGAGGGTCAGCCAGACCAGCTGGAGCACTGCCTGTGGCTGGGCGAGGGGCTGCTTGGCCCCACCCTCGCTCCTTGGCCCACTCAGTGGACCCTCAGACCACTCAGTCTGCAGAGGCCACTTAGGGGCCAGAGGTGAAGGCCCCTGTGACAGATGGGCAGAAAGGTACCAGCCCTGGGGGGGGGGTCTTGGGCAGAGACCACCAGCCCAGACAGCAGGGGAGGCACCAGTACGGTGCCTCTGAGGCAGCCCTTCCTCCAGGTGACCTCTGGGCTGACTGGAGCAGCAGTGGAGGTGACAGCCAGGAAAGGACAGTGTTCGCCCCTGCCCAGCACTTTCAGAGACAGATGGGGTGTGGGCCCAAAGGAATCTGCGTCTTCTCAGAGGAGGGCCCGTGTGGACTGGACCGGGAGGTTGGGGAAGTAGAGGAGAGACAGGGAGAGATTCCAGGCGAAGACAACTTGAGGGGCCCTGGAGAGCTGGAGCAGCTTCCCTCCCTGGGTGCCCCTCCCTGGGCTGGAGTGAGGGACAGAGGCGCTTCCCTCCGGACCCTCCCATCCCAGCAGCATCCCATGGCTTCCTCACCGCAGGGGCCCTTCCATGATTCTGTGGGCTAAGGAGGGGGCCTCTGCCACTAAACTGCCCCTTCTCCCCACCCAGAACTCCCAGGCACTGCCCAGGAGGACAGCAATCTCCTGGGGGCTGCTTTCTGCATCTCAGCTCTGAGCTCCTGCCCATTCCCACTGCCCTTTTGCCCTCTGGGCCCAGGCCAGGGACCCGCCCTCAGCGCTGTCCCCCCACTGCGCAGTCAACTCTGCATAATGGGGCAACCCCTCCCTTCAGGGGCCACCAGCGCTTCCCTGGGCCCAGACCCCTGCCCTGGGGGCTGGGACTCATCCCCCCCTTTTGTAATCCTCATCCAGGGATATGTTTATTGATTTGAGAGGGAGACACAGAAAGGAACATCAGTGGTGAGAGAGAAACATCAGATCGGTTGCCTCTCATACATGCCCTGAGGATCGAACCCGAAACCTTTCAGTGCGTGAGGCAATGCTCCAACCTACTCGGTCACCTGGCCAGGGCTAGGACTCATCCCTTTTACCAGCTCAGCACCCTGACACACACCAAACTCCCTGCCCACCCGTCCATCCTGCACACCTGTGCTTTTGGTCTGGCGTCCTTCCCTCGGCTCCCGTGTGCACTTCTTTCAGCGCCCAGACGGAGTGGCGGCAGGCAAGTCAGACACCATGAGATGGTTGGGGTGGCATCTCAGCTCCTCCAGGGTGAGGTGGCTCAGGAATCAGGCAAATGAGACGGCAGGAAGAGCTGCCGCGGGGTCGCTGTGGAGAGCCACCAGGGGGATGTGTCCGACACGGCAGGCACTGCCCACGTCCACCCAGAGACCCTGGATTTTGCAGGGTGTAATGCCCTGAAGCCAGGTGTCTGCCCCGATCCAACTACAGCCCACATGTCCCTCTGCCTACAGCAGCCCTTGTGGCATCTCCAGCCCCGCAAGACTCACAGGCCCCTCTACGGTCCCCCAGCTCAAGCACAGACCCAGCCTGTCCTCTGGTCACCCGCCTCCTCCTACGCCCCACAGCCAGTGCCCATCTCTCAGTCCACCACAGCCCTACCCAGCAAGCGCTGCTCTTGAGAAGACAGAGTCCAGGGACGTCACTAGCTCAAGGCTGCCCAGGGAGTAAGTCAAGACCGACACCCAGGTCTGGGCAGCGAAATCTTCAGTCCATGGAGTTGCCCATGGAGCCGGCTATTGTCCTGTTACGCTGCGGGCTCCTGGGGTGCAGGGCCAGGGTGTGGTTGGGGACCTGCATGTCACAGGCCAACATGAGGGAGGCAACAGGCAAGCTCCCAAAGGCCACCCAGGACCAGCCTGGTCTAATGCCTATCTCCTGCCAGCCACCGGGGCTGCTCTCAGCCTCCCCAAGGCTATGAACAGGGGAGCCAGCTTGGCCCAGAACCTGATCTGCATGAGGGCATGGGGATAAAGGGGTACTGGCCTGAGGGACACGAAGACCTGGGAGGGCCAGGGAGACTTTAAGGGGCAAGGGCAGAGCAAGGAGGTGTTCCCACCACTGCCAGTGGACAATCCTCAGTGAGGAGCTCCACCATGGGCCTGCCAAGACCTGGAATGAGGGGCTGTCCTAGAGGGCAGAGCCTTCCCAGCCACCCCAGGCTTCCAGGACCAGCCACAGCAGCCCCTGAACCCACAGTGTCCTTCCCGGACCACTGCTCCTAAGGGCTTCCTATGATGGTCCTCAGGGCCGGGACACTCAGGGACAGCTCCGGGGGCATGGCGGGGACACAGTCTTCTGGAGGGGACAGCAGAGGCTGGGAGTCCACGGTGGCCGGATGGCGGAGGGGAGGGGAGGGGAGGGCAGCCCGGACACCAGGTCAGAGGGGCACAAGGCCCTGTGGGTGGAAAAGGGGCCAGGTGCAGCCTATGATAGGAAGGGAGAGCGGGCTACAGGGGGCAGGCAGCCTAGTCCTCCCCAGGAACCAGCCACGACTCCAGACTAGCCTTCTGGCTTCCCCCCACCCACCTCCCATTGTACAGTCAGGGAAGTTAAAGCCTAAAGTGGGGTGGCGGTGCCCGAACGCAGAGATGTCTGCTCCACGGTCCGCGCGCGGCCCCTCCTCGATCCCTGTCCCGCACCAATCCCTCGAGGGCCATCACCGTTCCCGCCATTCCTACCTTCGCTCAGGGCAGCCCAGCAGCCGGCCAGGGCCAGTCCGAGGAGCGCACCCACCCCGGCCCGTCCTCCGGCCTCTCTGGGGTTCCCTAAGTCCGGTTCCCGCCACCACGGTTTATGGGACGTGCTCGCGCTCAGCCAGCCGTCCCGATTCCCGTTTCTCGCCGCGCCCCGGGCGTGCGGGATGCTGAGCTGGTGCTCACCGCGCCTCCTCCGATACCGGCCCCGCCCCGGGTTGCGCCACCTATGGAAGCCCCCTCCGGCTCCCGGGTCCCATTCGCCTGCTCTCAGGCCGCGCCTCTGCGCCCCGAAGCCCTGCCCAGCCCAGCCTGGCGCCCGGGTTCCCCGAGCGCCCTGGGGCCGGCCTGTGGCGCCCAGACGGACCAACGGACGGCCTCCGCCGGCCACCTGCGGGTCCGGACGTCTGCCCCCTCCACCCCGCGCCGCTGGGGCCGCTGCGCTCTCGCGCGCCTTCCCCTCCCCGCCTACCCCTGCGCACCTTCCGGGCCAGTTTGGGGGTGGCCTCGAGGGTCCGCATGCTGTCCCGGGCCCGGCTTAGCAGGTGCGACCACGCCTGAGCCGCCCTGCACCAGCGATTCCGGTTTGCGCCGCCGGGCAAGACTCGGACCCCAGCCCTGTGAACTCCCTCTCCGGCGGCGGGTAGACAGGGTCGGAGCAGAGGGCACCCTTAGTGGGAGGGGACTCGAGCCGCCCGGCCCCTACCCCTGCCTGGCAGCCCCCGACGGCCCCACGTCCCCCTGAGGCCCTAGGAACCCGTACCCCGTACCGGGACCCCGGCTGACCTGCCGCTCAAGCGCCGGCTCCTGCTGCCTCGGCTGCCGCTCCAGCCCCGGCTCCAGCCGAGCCGCTCACGGGCGCCCCCTGCAGGCGGCTCCAAGACCCACGCTGTCCCCGCATCGCCCCGCCCCGCGGCCAGGGGAAACCGAGGTTCGGGGTGCAACCGGGAGGCCGCGGGGAACCGGTGTAGCCGGCCTGAGAATCTGGTGATGCCCACAGTAGGGCCTGGGCTGCGCCGCAGTCCCCGCCCGCAGCCCCAGCTTGCTCTCCCAGGCTCCGTCGGTTCCTACACCTCCTCCAGCGCCACACCCCCTCCCCTAAAATGAACCTCCGGCCCCAGAAGCCCCCTTCTCTACCCCGTGAAGCGGGTCCGCACTCCCTGCCCTCCAAGAAGCGCCCAGGTCTGTCCCTGCCCCTCTGGTCCTCCCGAAGTTCTACTGTCCCTAATCGTCAGAGCTGGGCTGGGTCGGGTCAGTGTCCTGTGTCCTCTCCTCCCCACTGTCCAGCTGTGACTCAGGAAGTGCCCTGTGCCCACTCCTCTGCAAATCCTTCCATGGCTCTCCAGTTCCTGAAGACCAAAGCCCAGCTTCTTTACCAAAACTCAGGGTCCTCAGGGACATGCCCTATCTGGTCCCTAGCTTTCCCCCACTCCCTGACTCCTGCTTTGGGCCAATGGTGGTTGGGGGTTAGGGGGTGGGGTAGGCCTCTCAGCTCAAGGGATGCCTCTGAGAAGCTAGCCCTAATTTTCAGTGACCCCTCTGTCTCTTCCAGCCCAGATTTTGCCCCTCCTGTTCTTACAGCCTTTGGTGTGAAGTCAGATCCTGGGGCTCCTCCCACACTTCTCTGAGCTAAGGGACGAGAGTCAGACTAACCCTTGGGCCATAAGTCATCCTCCCCCAAGCCCAGGCTTATGTTCTGGAGACTTCAAACTGGAAATGACCTCACATCCCGCTCCAACCCAGCCATACAAGGGGACCAACTTTTGACCCTTGCATCTGGACAGACTTGGAGTAAGCTCAGTTCTGCACACAGGATGAGCTGTATCAGTCTGCCAGAGCCTTGGTGGACAAAGGTGTGCAGGAACCCTTGCATTGTTGAACTTCCTGGAGCTGGTGGGTTTAAGTGAGAGGCCTGGGGCAGAGGGACTTGCCCAGGGACAGGCTAGACCCTGGGGCTGAGGCCAGGAGGGCAGTGTCTCCTGTACAGCGGGCCTGGAGCAGCCAGCAGGTGGGAAGCGGGGCGCAGGTGCTTGGCCAGCATGTTCCAGGAGCCAGAGCCCTCAACTGTGCCCATCACTTGCCCTGACTCCCGACTCAGCCTCAATCCCCAGGCAGCCTCCCAGGGTTATTCCCAGGGCCAAACCCTGGGCTCCTGCTTGGCTCCCCTGGATCCCTGTCCCTTAATGTACAGTGGGGCCCTCTGAGCCCGGTGAGGGAGTGCAGAGGAGGGCAAGCTGGGAGAGGTTGGGACTGCAATGCAACCAGAGGCAAACTCAAGACCTCATGAGGCGAGGCACGCCTGACAACGCTGGAAGAAGGAACACCCCTCTGTCCCAGATGCCTTTGCAACCTCCAACCCGGCCCTGTTCCACCCCCTCCTAAAAGCCCAGGCCTTTGTGGAGCCCCAGCTGGCTATGCCATCTGCCCCACCCCTAACACACTCACCTCCGTTGAGGGAGAATGGGGGACCAAAGGAGCCCACCCCCATCTATCCAGGCGCTTGTTTACCCGAGTGAAGGGGCTCCCTACCAGGGGGACACAACCCTGGGCCTGCTGGCTGGGCTGCCCCGGTGCTACAGCTTCCCCACGGGCCTTGTCACACCTGAAAATGGGACTGGCTTATTTCTGCCCTGCCGAGCCAGTCAGACCATGAGGTAGCCGCTGGAGGCACTACCCAGCCAGAGGACCCTCCCCCCAGCCCCTCTGCTCTCTACCATTGCCTCTGGGCCCTGGCAGGGGGTGGGAGGGGCAGGGGGGAGGGGCAGGAGAGCAGAACCTCCTGCTTCCAGCCGCTGGGCCCATGTTCCTGCAGGTCCTCACTCGATAAACGCACAAAGCACTGCTTGTCTTGAGTTGCCTGGGGCCCAGAAGGGACAATGGGGGTTCATGGGGCAGAGACCAACCCTCGGCCAATCGGAGGGGTCACTCTTGTCCCCTACTGCCCAGCGAGGGCCCCAGTGATTCTCTCCTGTGCCATTTTCATTCTGGGGCCTAGCAGCCTTCCCACCCAGACCTACCCGCGTGTGACCAGGCCACACTCATCGCAGTGTCCCATGGCCAGGGACTGAAGGGTCCATTTTTACGGTTGACCCTCAGGGCCTGATTCCTAAAGCCCTGAGTTCACCCCTGGCGCCCAGTGGGCAGCCCCCCCAACACTCAGCGTGGGTGCCCCAGGCCTGAGGTAGCTGTGTCCTCAAGCCAGGGGTGGTCAGGTAGGACCTGGCTCCCCCGCAGCCCCAGGGCCAGCTCCTCAATCCCCAGCACCTGCCTACCCCAGAGGTAGAGCCAGGTCCCATCTTCCATGCAGCAGAGCCTGTCAGTGAAGGGCACTGGTCCAGTGGTCCTGGCTCACCTGTCATGTGCCACTGCCCAGAGACAGCATATGCCAAGGACCCTCCAGCTCAGCGATGGCAGGAAGCAGACATGTGGGAGGGCTGTTCACAAACACCACCCCCAGTGGGACGAACACATTCATGGTTGACTCATATCCTCTCCAGGCTCTCCTGGGGGACCCTCTGCTGCTGCATCCCTTATTGTGAGGGGCCTGCATCGTGGCACCAAGGGCCCTAAGGCCACTTCCCTGGTCTGGCCTTGCTGTACTCTCGCCAGCCCTGTGCCCTCCTCAGTCCTGAGAGGCTGCAGTGTTCACCTGGGACAGGTTTCTGGGCCCGAGGGAGCTCCTAGGGAGGGGGGCACAGGGACGCCCTGCCAGGCCCTGTCTACCTCTGGGCCTTGGTCTCCCTGCCCTGCCGCAGGCCAGGCTTTGAAGGCTGTGGGCACCCACCCTTCCTTTGGTACAGGCCCAGGCTCCTGGGGCCAGCTGGGCTCTCCTGCTCCAGAATTCCGTTCTCAGACTCCTCACACCCCTCCCAGCCTGCTGGCTCTTTGTTCCTGTCCAGGATGCACCTGGGTGGCCTCTGGTCCCTGATTGTTTGCTGTGGGGCCAGCTGGGCCACATGAGGGAGAAAGAAATGCCAGACCCAGGACAAAGCACCAATGGGTGCTGGGGCTATATCATTGGGAACCAACCAGGCCACCCGGAGGTACTCACCAACTTCTCCTTCAAAAGGGAGGGGCGCCGAACACTTCCTGGGGCTCTGGCATTGCTGGGGGTACCTCATGGGCCTCTAGGTTATGTTCAGAGTCATGCAGCCCCGGGAAGGCAGCTCCCCCACTGCTCACCACTGTGGCAGCCACAAGGGCAAGCCCATTCTCCAGCCCAGTCCCAGGAAGATGCTTCAGCCCATATTGGCTTTGGGGTCAAACAGCAACCCCACTAGGAGCCCCGTGCCTCTGAGCTGATTTGGGCACATCAGGGAAGATGTGGAAACAGAAGCTCAGATGGGCTTGGGCCTAGTCCTGGGCTGGCCGGTGGGCGGGGAAGCCCTGTGTGTGCCAGTCACTCAGCACCCTGGGGATGGTTCTCAGCCTGGAGCAGACACAGCTTGGAGCAGTGGCTGGACATTGAACCGCCCACCCCCTCCCCACCCTCCCACCCCAAGAATCGCTCTACCCCACTTCAGAGTAGAGTGCCTGGTACCAGAGTCCAGGAGGGGGCCCCTTCTTGGGGTCACCATATGGCAGAGATGGGAACAGCCCCAACCTGCTGTCCCAAGTGTTGGTGGCAGATCTGTGCATGTGGGTGGAGGGGCAGGGAGAGGGACAACCACCTGGGTGTTCAGACTCCTGCTCCGAGCAGCCTGCTTCCTGCTGGATGGGTGCTGGTGACGGAATGCACTCATCCGGTGCTCTTCCTTGGCCATTCTGCTTCTGCCTCCTCCTAGGACCTTGGACCCTCCTCAGAACCCAGACCCACACACACCTGATGCTGGAGACCTCCTCCGGGAGCTCCTGGGGCCTTCTCTTGCACAGGGTGGCCTGGCACAGGTCAGGTGGCACAGCTGCTCTCAGCCTTGGGACCCACGGGCCCGGGCACTGTGCTCTGGAAGCCAGGCCACGATGGGTGCCCACTGCCATCAGCACCGTTTTGGGGGGCTCAATGGAACTCACAGCCGACACCCTGATTCAGGTGGTGGGCTCTGGGAGCAAGTCAATTATGGGGTGGGCCTTTGACACTGGGAACGGGGCTGCAGGCCCAGGAAGGGCGCCCCAGGTCACCCAGTGCAGAGCAGGAGGTGGCTCCACAGGCCCCACTGCGAGTGACGAGATGCAGAGCTGTTCCGGGCTGTGCTCACAGCCTCAGTCACCCCGCACAGGACGCACAGCAGAAAAGGCTTGACTGGTTGGTTGCCTCTGGGTAGTAAAACTACCAATTTTTAAAAATTTCTCTGTACTTTTATATACTCTGAAAATTATCTCCAAGACACATTTCTAAAAAAAACCCCAACCCTCAAGGCACTGCCCCCACCCCAGAAAAGCACGTTTGGGCTACAGCTGGGGAAGTTGGGACCTCCCATCCTTCTGGGACAGTGCAGTACTCCCGGGGTCTCCCCATCTGGGGTCACAGAACCTCTGGGCTCACCTGCGCCAGACTGTCTCGGGCCCAGGCACCTGGCCCAGGCGGGAGCTGTGCAATGCAGCCCAGGGTGGTGCCTTCCTGCCCCCACCCACCGCGAGCCGGAGAGGGCGGAGGCTGGTTTTGTGTGCTGTCCCCACCGTGGCCAGTCTACCCCAGGAGGGGGCCCCGGTCCCATCCATATGAGGTCAGAAAGGCAGCAGTAGGTTGTGAACTAGGAAAGCCCAAGCCTTACGTGTTTCGGCAACTTTAATACATTCGAGAATATTTAATAGAACAAAATTAAAAAGTATCATCAGCAGAAGCCCGTGGGCGAGAGAAATAGAAATGTTAACTGGCCCTTTTTCATTAATGCTTATGCTTGAAAGGAAGAAAAGTGACTTTCTGGAAGCTTCACGTCAAGTGCCACTGGACCAAAGTCACCTCAAGAGCATCACTTTCGGGTATATATGACCATCTAGAACCATCCCATAAAGCCAAGTGTTATAAGGATCCTATTAGGAAAAGCGAAAAGTCACACTTCTGGAGTCTTCTCACCTATGGTCCCACAGCAAACGTGGGCAGCCCAGCCAGGTACCTCTGCATGGCCTGTTGGCAGGGAGACAGGCTGGTCCCCAGACAGGCTGAGTCCAGGCTAATCCCTCCCCTCGGCCACCCTCTGCCCCGCCACGGGCCCCAGGGCACCATGCTGGACAACGCCAGCCCATCAGCAGTGGCCAGCCTCCTCCAGGAGACACTGGAGACCTCCCACAGCGGAGCAGCCAGGGTTGGCTCACCTGGCTAGGAAGGGGCAAAGGTGTGAACTGCAGACCCAAGAAAGCTGCCCTTTTTAGGACAACTCCTCACCCCGCCAACATAATAAATAGACAAAAAACATGGCTGCGGATCAGACACACTGGGTCCAGACAGGTATACAGGCCTCTGTGAAGGCAAATGGGAGCAAGAGGGAGGCATCAAGGACCAGCTGTGGAGAGACACCAGACAGTCACTCTCACCAGAACAGTCCTTCGGTGGACAGCACCTGTCAACAGAGCAAAAACAGGAACAGAACCCAGGCCTGAAGGACAGGGACAGGTGTCCACTGAGGTCTGTCCATGTGCTCGGGGGGCTGGGCGCGGCTCACCAGCCTCTCCTTCCTTAGCCGAAAAGTGCTCATTTCCCAAAAAGCCCCCGTGGAGGCAGCAGCCAGAGCAGCCAGGCTAGGACATTAGGACATCTGGAAGGGCGGAAAGGCCTTCACCATGCACCTGGTGACTGTGGGCCACAGGCCGCGTGCGCACACACACGCTCAGCCTGTCTCATCACGGTCACCTCCTTTTCCAGGCTACAGACAAGTCGAACTCCCAGTCTAGAGCGTCACGCTTGAATGAAGAGCGCTCATCCCACACTGGCTGGCGTCCTTCTGCAAGTGCCCTCCTTGCACCTGAGGCTGGGGCAGCTCTTCCCCTGCTGCTTTCCAGGTGCTAAACACAGCTTATTCTGGAAGCCACAGCTCTTGGCAGCATCCAAACCAAAAGCTACCGTGTTAGGTGCACAGGAGACTTGGACTCCCCATTTCCAAGAAGGGCTGAGCCCGAGTCCGAGAGCCACTCCGACAGGACACCTTGTCAGATGAGGCTCTGGTTCAGACTGTGCGGAGGGGCTGTGGTGTGGTTGCCTGTTGCTTGGAAGGCGGCCAGGGCGGCATGGCCGGGGACCAGCTGCATCCCCAGGCTGCAGCGGCGCCCGAGACCCTCTGGGGGTTGGCTGCCCTTGCAAGGAGAGTTAAGGCACTTCCTTAAATTCTGGCCTGGGAGGATTATATCTAGGCAGCTCAGGGTGACTTTAAATTATATCATCGGCATTCCAGCAAGCTGTTTAGTTTTTTCTCCTGCTACTTCCAACTTCGTGTCTGGCTTTCACCATGCTCATGTCCACGTCTGGGTGTTATCTCCATGCTCATTACAACCGTTCACCTGTGGTGCTAATACAACAGGAGCTATTGTTCCTCGATATTGCTCTTGAGAAAAAAATTTTAAACTAGAGAATTCCTTACGATCAATTCCTTTTTCCAAAACCCTAAAGTCAGAGCTGGGTTTCCAAGACCCTTCAAGGCTGGAGGACAGGTTGGCAGAGCAGCGGTGAGGGGCCTCCGGCCTGTCTCCTGTCCACAGAGGCCCAGCCACGTGACAGGTTCAGTGGCAGCGGAGAGCCAGGGGTGCAAGTCCCCATCACCTGCTAGCCTGGTCTGAAAACATCTCAGTCTCATTGGCTGTAACAGAACTGCCACATGGAAGGGGTCGCTGTCCCACTGCTGTGGGGACACACTCCTAGAAACCAAGCCCGAGTAAAGAGTTGAGGCCCACTGCCTGGTGCTGGGAAGCAGGAACCTCTGCCGGGCACCGGGTTCCCTACTTGGTGTGCAGGGCGACGGCACGTGCCCTGGCAGGTGGTCGGGAGTGCTGTGGCTGAAGCTTGCACTACGCCCCCGTGAGCTGCCCACATAATTTAACCCCTTTCCCAAGTTCAGCTGAACACGAGCCTTATTCTAAATACCCCGCAGCACTGACACAGGTCAATATTCTCTTCAAAAGGGAAGCTCCAGCAGCAAATCAGTGTGCCTGAAGTGTACTGAGTCCACGCTGACCTCTGACTGGACAGGTCATGTGGAAGGTGCCCGGTCTGAGCCGTGGGCCACACAGGCCCAAGTTCTCCCAACTTGGAGGTCCTGGGCTGACGGCTCACACGCTTTGGGGCAGGCTGCTGAAAGCTTTACGGGGCGCGCAGCTAATGGCGGTGGTGTCGCTTGGTAAGTGGGGAGGCCCTCCGGGCGTGCTCAGGTCTCGAAGTACTTGTAGATCGCCGTCACGTACAGCATCACGTTTTGCCAGTCGGGCCGTTCAGTTCGCACCATTTCATTGATGTCCTGGCAGGGGAGGAAGAGGCCTGGTTAGAACTCCATGTCACCTTCTGGCTTATCTCCAGCTTCCCAGCCACAGCAACACGGGCTCCTGGGGCCGGGCAGGGCCTCGAAGGACTTTGGTCTAAGCCTCATCATGCATGTCCAAGGCCTGGCCAAGGAGCCTGCTCCCATTGCTACCAAGCGTCCTGGGAAGCGCCTATTCCCTGGGTATCAGTGTCACCCCTAAGCTGCCCAGCCCTGCTCAAGTCCCACACCAGGGTCACCGCCCTGCTCTCCAAGGCTGGGAGGGGTTCATCTCCTGGAACCCCCTGCCCTGCCTGCCTCTCTTCTCAAACTCTCCCCACGGTCACTTCTCAGGGGCCTTCTCATCCAGTCACTGTCCGGGGAAGGCCTACGCAGTGAGGGTCCCAGAACTCGGCATTCTGATGCCCTTCCCGACAGCGGTCGTCTCAGACCACCAAAGGGACTGTTCTCTAACTGTGCTCTGCAGAATACCCGTGATCTGTGAGCTGCTAACTGACGGAGGTGCACAAATGTGGGCAACCCGGACGCTGCTGTGTGACTGGAGGTCTCCCGTAGAGACCCGCTGCTGCCGGAGAGCACCTGTGACTTTCCGAGGGAGCCGGCTGGTCTGAACTGGTCCGAATAGCATGGCTCTGAAAGCTTCCCTGGGGGAGGGTGGAAAGCCTGCCCACAGGTGATGCGGCACAGAAAAACACATTTGTTCAATATAGGGATCTTGACTAAATGTTTTTTAGGGTGGAGAACCGCCCACTTTTTATATATAAGAACTTTATACGTAATGAATGTAAAATATCCAGATAATGGATCGCTACGACTCCAAAAGATGTATTTATGGAATCCTACATGAGCACTCTCCCAGTGTGAATATTTCTTCAAGTCAGGGTGATGGGTGCCCTTGGGGTGGGGAGATGGCACCCAAGGGAGAGCCTGGGGTTCCTGACCTGGTCCCATGGGCTCTTCACTCTGTGGGAACCCCCGAGCTGTGCACTGATGACCCTGTAAACAGCACCTCAGCACACAGTTCATTTCATGACAGTGCTCCTAGGTGTGCAAGGACTTGGTTTGCATTTGGAGGCAGCACCTTCCCCCAGAAGTCAGGATCAGTGACAGGGAAAGCCTGACGGAAGCACATCTGTCATAAGCTGCTGCAGGTGCGAAGCAGAGGCCTGAACCAGACCCTGGAATGTGCGGGTTTTCTACAACCCATATTCCGCTCCGTCAGTGGCAGTTTCCCATGACCCTCGTGAAGTGCGGAAGCCACTTGTTCAGCTTCTAAAGCCACCTTCCGAGTCTCGGCACTCACCTTCGCCCTCTAGTTTGGCAAATTAAGACAGACTGTTGGGATGTGCCTTTGACAGTGACATTTATAAACTTGCTAGCATTTTCCTTCTGACCCCAAGGATTCAGTGATGGAAGAAGGTGAGTAGGGAAGACTGGCTCAAGGTCACTGGGCTGTCATGAAGGCCACCCCTCCCAACTTGGGGCATTTCCTTGGGACACACCCTGGGAGGCATGACGTGCCAGTGGGCAGGGTGAGACTGTCTGTGCCCGCCCCAGCTGGCCAGGCCGGGCAGGGCCTGCGCTGCCTCCTTGTTATCAGGCCGCCACACCACCCGGGCACGTCCCTGAACAAAAAGTGAGCGCGTCCTAAGGGAAAGAAGAGCCTGGCAGTGACTCCTCGGGGCAACGGGGGCTTACCAGTGTGGATTTGATGCCGACACTCTCAGCCGCCTGGAAGGCCAGGGTGAAGTTCCTTCGCTGTAAAAGAAACCGTGTGCCTGGAGTAAACAAGCAGGGCCAGGAGCAAGGCGGCCCGGACCACACACGGTGACGGGGAAAGGCGGATGCACACCCACCCCCCCCACTCGGCACACCAGAGCAAACTACAGGAGAGTCCTCGGAACTCCCGACTGGCCCTGCGGGCTCAGCAACGTGCTCGCCACCCCTCCGCAGGGCCCTGCCCGCTCCACTTGTACCAGCCGTGGAATGGTCCCCAAACACGTTCCTTCACTACAGAAAAGGGTCGCTTCCAACACATCTGCTCGCTGTCATGTGAACCCCAAAAGCTAACACAAAATAAGAAACACCCGTTAAGAGAGTTTCTTCACTGTGGGAACCTTCAAGGGCTGTCTGAGAGGCACGAGGGGCTGATGTTGGGACACACAGGAGAGCCTGAGCCTGGTCCTCTCCCAGTGCCCATCTGGGCAGGGGCTGTCCCCTGACCCTGTCCCCAGGCAGCTCCCTGAGTGGGACATCTTAGAGCACAGCCAGGACTGCATGGAGCTGTGCTGTCAGCCAGCACTGGGCCCAGAGGTGGCGGGAGGCTGGCTTGCCTTGACCGGCCACCCTCGGTCACTTCTTGGTGAAGCCCTTGATCGTTAATGTTGTCACCAGAAGGACTGACGGTCCCTACTAGGGATGTCATTACTTGAGGAATTCTGGACCAGGCAATGTGCCACGCGCGGTGGGTCAGGGACTGGCTGGCTCAGCACAAGTAACCGAGACCCAGAATTAGACTGAGCCAGAGCCGGGCCATCCTAAGCCAGCAGTGTGGCACGTGCAATGCCACCAGTGTGGCCCCCATCGATGGAAGGCGCTGCCTCTGTGTCACTCTCCGCCTGCCCTCTGTGAGGAGGGTGCCAGGAGCTGGGACGTCTCATAGGTGGCCTCACCTTATCTTGGCTGTTCAGTTCCTGATACGGAATGTGGGCAGGGAGGTACGTATGCAGAAGAGCGCAGAAGGCCAGCCCATCGTTCCAGCTGCTGCTGAAGTTTGTGATGTCAATATTCTGAAGGAAAAGTGTGAAAACAGACAGAAACGCATAAGCAACACATTGTGGTCTTCTCAGAACTGCCGAGGGGGTGGAGGTCTGAGAGTCACAGGCCTTCAGATCCTGCGTGGGGCGAGCCCAGTGCGCTGGGGGCTGGGTCTGAAGACCCGTCTGGTGTCGGTGACCAGCCTTTTCCCCCTTTCCCCCACGCCGTCCCGCCCACCGCCTGCAGATCACAGCCACCCTCCCCTCCCCTGAAGAACCTTGGGCACACGTCCCACAGCCCTGCAGTCTCACGGGGCACTGGGGAATAGAAGGTCTGAGAAAAGTTCCAATGTAGCCTGGCCTCCCCTATTAGGGACTCAAGGCAAATATTTACAGAGTTAGGGGCTCTGTATTCCGAAGACATCAACAGACGCCCTCTTGCACTAGGAAACAAGGGGAGCCGAGTAACACGGCAGCCGTGTGTGCTTCTCCGAGAACCACCTCACTCCGCACTCAAGTTAAATTATTTGCCACTAACGAAGTAACCTACTATTCAGAATATTTTATTATATGACAGTGCCGCTCAGCTAGGAGGTCGCCTTTATCCTTATTTGCAAAAATCCTTTTGAAGATCAAACTCCACAGTGAAATTCTGGAAATTCTCACACTTTATGTAAATGCCCCAAATGAAAAAAGAGCACTTCTCGCCCCCTTCTGGTGTTCTTTCTGTCTCACTACGGCTTTCATGCCACCTTCAGCCACACCAGGAGTTAGCTTCTCAGTGACTCTGGGAAAGGCCACACTGTACAGCCACCTGCTCCCGGGGCCCAGCTCTTACTCCTCCCAGGAACCAGCGATGACAGAACACCACCAACGCAATCCCCATTTGCATCGATACAGAGTTTGACAAAGTCTGCCGTCCCTGACCCCTTTTCACGTACAGACTGCTAGGTCCTGACACCAAGTGGGGGCCTGCAGCTCACGGACGAGGGGCAGGCAGGGAGGGTGGGAACCAGGCCCGGTGACAGCCCTTCGGCGGGCGACTTTTCATAAGCTTTGTCATCAAACAACTGTCTGGCCCCCAACCGCAAGCACCCAAAACACCGCCCTCCGGGGTCTTCCACTCAAACACAAGCGTTCCGAAGGGCGGCAGCTCCACGGACAGTTATTTCAGAGGTCACCCCCTCAGTGGCCTGGTTATCTGCTGTTGCCAGGCCGCAGACCTGGTCAGGCGGCACTGTCCATCAGCTGCTCTGAGGACAGTTACCAGAT
Organism: Macrotus californicus; assembly: GCA_007922815.1. Taxonomy (NCBI): domain Eukaryota; kingdom Metazoa; phylum Chordata; class Mammalia; order Chiroptera; family Phyllostomidae; genus Macrotus; species Macrotus californicus. The sequence continues at coordinate 56,440 of VMDR010003747.1, forward strand.
CACGGCACAAAGGGGTGCAAACCTGCCCAGAGCCGCAGGAAAAGGTCGCAGAAAGCGTGCAGAACATGTGTCGTCTGAGACTACACCTGCCAGCCGTCCAGTGACACCAAACGAAGGGGCCCGGGAAGATCCCCCGCTCGGGGCTGCGGTGCTCAGGCTTCCTGGCCCTGTAGACACAGCCCGCCCTCCACATTCCTGACAGGCCCAGGCCGCCCGCCATGGGCCTCTGCGCTGCTGGCAACCACAGTCAGTGCCTCCTGGGAAGGGGCAATGACCATCGCCTGACGGTTACTGCCGATAACTGCCCAACGTACCCCTTTTATCTGATCTGACTCTCAGGGAGCAGCCAGCCAGGGCGCCAGCTCCATCCAGGGGACCAGGACCAGGGAAGGAAGTGACCTGTCCAAGGTGCTAGGCTGGCAGTAGGTGGACAGGGATGGGAACTCTTGTCCCAAGTGTCCTACAGGCAGTAAGTCACTGAATTCTCACAACACCCAGGAGCGTTTCAGGGGGCAGGGGCTTAGAGAGGCCCAAGTCACAGGGCTGACCTGGGTGATTATTCAAACTCAGGTCTAAGCCCCAAGCCCGACTGCACTTTCCTAGTCCCCATGACTAGGGCCCCTAATGAAAGAGCCAAGGATACTGGGTGTCATCACATGGACCACAAGGCAAGGAGCTTCTTACTGATGCGTCCCAGCTCTGTCCAAGGTCGATTCCCCACCCCCACCCCCAGAGGTCACATTCACTTCTGGAGAAAAACAAACCCCCACTTCCTGCCGCTGCAGCCCCTGAAAGGCAGGCGTCTCTGGCAGAGTCGCCTACGTGCCTGGTGTCACCATGCCTCACGGCAGAGGCTCCTGCATGAGAGGAAGCCACTGCACCCCAGCTCCCCAGCTGTGGGAACCCTGGCCTTCTCCCGCTTCCTCAAGACAAACCCAACCCCAAACCTGGAATCTTTAGTCAGAGCGGCAACTTCATTTATAAAACACGTCAAAGCAATTTAAAGAAAGCGGAAACAATGGCTTCTTGAGTTCCAGGGGAGGGGGAGTTAACTTCTAAGTACCTGACAACCAGACTTCCAAATCAAAACAACTCAGGCCCAAACCCAGGCAGGCTGGCCAGGGTGACCACCTCCCTGACACTAGGGGAGGCTGGCCGGAAGCCAGACCAGGCATCCCAACCAGCAGACAATGAGGTCAACAGGCACAGAACCCGAGTGGGATCTTGGAGCGCTCCCTCCACCCCTCCACCCCCCAGCCTGGTCCAGAGAAGCCCTGCGGGAAGGAGCCAGGCCTTGACACTGAGGTGCTCCAAAGGAAGTGGGGAAAAGCCCTTAGTCTGAGAGAGCAGGCCTGCATCCTCTGCTCCCCATCTCACTATTTACTTGTTTTTAAAGTTTAAGGCTGAAAAAAACAAGCTGCTACATGATTATGCACACATAACACAGAAGTGCACCAACAATAAAGCTGGTTCTCCGCGGCTGAACAGTGAACACAGGGGAGTTCCCCGGGCCTTCTCTCCGGAGCTCCTAAGTTCATGGCGGCCACAGTCCACTGATACAATGGCAGCGTTGGTAGAAATAAAAGTGTATGTACGGGAGGCACAAATCTATTAAACAGCTAGAGAAACGCCTGCTCCCACAGGAGCCAGCTCCCTTCCTACTCGATGAAGACCACTCATCCCTCAGCCAGGACCGAGCCCCGTGAGGCCCCTGCTTGCACGTCTTTCCTCCTGGCACTGCCCCCCCGCACACGTGGAGCCGAAGCCCAGGCCCACACGTGGCCTCCAGACTTCCAGGGCAGAGCAGTGACCCCAGGGCCCTAGCTGGGTTTCCTTGGTGATGGAGACCAGAGGGGCAGGCAAGTTCACCGGCTGCCACTGGATTCAGCCTCTCACCATCTCCCCTCTTCACTCCTCTGCTCCCTGCCTGGATTCCACAAAAAGGCTGTGTGAGGTCTGGCGCTACACCTTCCCTTGCTGCTTTCTGTGTAGGGTGGCAACGGGCACAGGTAGTTCACTTTGCCTGTCACTTCCGGGTCCCTGCAATCAATTCATGATTGCTTTACCTGCCCACGAGGGCCAGGTTAACAGTGCTGATCCTGGATTTTGCTGGTGCCCAGCCCCCCCGGGAAGCAGCTTCTCACCTATAAAGTGGGTGCAGAAACCCCCGCCCAGGTAAGATGGCGAGCTGTTGTCACTGAGAAACTGTAAGGAGGCTGACACGTGAGAGTGTTCATGGTTTTGTCCACTTGTTGCAGAGCAGAGAGAAAGATACTTTGTAGAGATGGCACTAACCCCACTCTCGGACAAGACGCCACAGAATCCCTGACAATGTCCCCAGGTTGCTCTTCCCTCACTGAACCCCCTGCTCTCGGCTACATGGTTACAACTCTGCTGGCCCTCCCCTCGCTGTGCTAATGTGACAGGTAACCCTGTGCCACCCCCTGGGGCTGTCACATAAATATATGAAGCAACGACCACGGTGTCTGGAGTGGATGAGGAGCAGGAAGGAGGCCTTGGACTGAGCCTCGTGAACCTGCTCACGTAAAAACCATGCGGAGGAGGAGAAGCCCCCATCAGCACACACGGGACAGCCAGACAGGCGGGAGAAAGGCCAGAAGCCAAAGGCAGAGAGAGTTAAATGGTCGACAGCACTAGTGCTGCTGAGAGGGCAAGAAGACATGAAAAATGTCTTAAATTAACATCCGGGTTGCCATCCATCAGGGTGAGCAAGGGCAAACTGTTATGGGAAGAACACTTATAAAATTTTTTAAAAACCACCTAAGTGGCTAATAATTTTATAACTTTTACAGATTTTTTACATGTTTCTCAAAGGTTGTCAAAAATAGAATTTCTATTTTCAAAAGTGGCATTTTCAGGGTGTGAGGAAAGGCACTGATTTTAAAATGCACCCCTCCCTCCGGGCAGAAGGACCGGTTGGTCTACGCTCCGCAGATTAACCAGGGGGCTGGCTGCAGAGCCGGGGCCTGTCCCCTGCACGCGCCGACTCCATTATCAACAGCTTCTGGAGCAGGCCAGCTGGTCCCTTTAAAATAAACTATTCTTAAAGCCAAAAACTCGTGTTGAGGGGAACTTGCCCACTCATGGAAGGGCTGTCCACTGTTCACTATTCACAGGCTATGGCTCTCCAGGTTCTCTAAGGAAACAATTTTCTTCTAAACTAGAGACACACAGTGATTACAATGAAAGCTCCTAATCAATGAACTCAGATTTTGCACTTAGTTTTCAGGCCACTGCAGGGCTTTGCTGCTGTACAAGGTAAGCCCAGTCTGCCTTTGGATGAGATGAGGGCAGGCACAACAAGAGGGTTATGATATGTGCCAGAAGAAAAGTTCAAAAAAGCCCCGAGTACAGATCCCAGTGAGGCGCTCTGTCCCCTCTTCTCCTGAAGGCACATGTCCTTCCATCCAGAAGTGCCGACTCCCAGGGGTCTGACGGGGCAGACGCGCATGGCCTGTTTCACAGGGCCATCTGCTGTCCTTTTCACGCTCACAGAAATGTAGACTTGCGAAATCACCAACACCCTCATAACCTCTGTGGAACTGGTCAGGCATTTTCTACTCGCTGCTTCCTGAGCTGAGACAGAGCCCTCTCCTGCTCCTGGGACTTTAGATACGACGCTGTCCTCTGTGGCCTTCAGGTGGGCCCCACTTCCGTGTGCCTCTTATGCAGTGAGAGTTGAGGAATTGAGTATGAAAGCCAAGAAATTACACAAATCTCCACCAAAAAAAAAGTCATAAAACACCTTAAAAGATCTTAATTTGTCTGAAGTTAAGGGCCATAAAATATACCCCTAAATACCGCATGTTCTTTATATAGTTATTCCAGTTCTGATCAGTTTAAGGAAATGCCACTTTTATGGGCACAGGGCGAGAAGCCAGAAACCGTGACTCATCCCCCCCAAAACACGCAAAAACCACCTTCCTGGTGTCTGTCCACAGGGCCAGCACAAGCAGACACGGTCCTTCCCACGCTGATTACTGGGGACGACAGAACGTGGGGGGGGGGGGGTCAGAGCCCCACCTTCAGGAGGTAGGAGTGAATTACAAATAAAACCCCCACCCCTGGTGCCTCTGCTGCCTCAGCCCCAGAGCATGAGCGGTGTTCGTGGGAGTGTTTGTGAATCACAGTGAAGCAGGTAGGGCCCGCCTTTTTCTGTGTGGTACGGTGGGGGATGTAATGTCGAAAAGAGAGGGAAATACTCATCAAGAGACAGTCTTCACCACTGCCAGCAGTGACAGCTAAATGCAGAAAGCCCCAGAAGGCCCTGGAAGGAACAGGCAGAAGCCCAGGGTGGCTATGGTATAAACCGGCAGGTCTGCTCTGGCTGCGGATCTAAGGGTGTCAGAGGGAAGTTGAGCCACGCTCTGCTCCAGGTCAGGGAAGGGGAGGTGGCGTGTGTCCAGGGAGGGAGAGTCTGAGGCTTGCTCCTCAGGTGGTCGAAGTGTTAAAGGGGGAGGGAGGGAGCCAGGGCAGGCAGCCCAGGGTGAGCCACCAGCCCTGAAGACAGCGTCCTGCTCCTCGAGTCCAGAGGTGGGGAGGGTGGGGGGCCCGTGCGGGGCACTTTCTCCTGGCCCCACACTCACTTTTTCTGGTTTTATTTCACGGACACCGTAGTTACAAGCTCTTGTTGTTGGTTTCTTTGCATAGAAACCCACTAGAATGCAGCCAGAGAGCGGGGGCTGAGAGAAACACAAAGGCCCTCAACACCGGGTCCCTCACAGCACAGCGATGCAAGTTCGCAACGACAACACGGGTCATGGAGGAAGTTAAACCATGTCCAGAAAAAGGTATGACTTTAAAGGGCCTAGAAATAGTACGTTCCAGAAATAACTCTGAAAGGTCCTTGAAGGCAAAGGTCAGCCTCTGGACTGCATCACATCCCTCCTTGTATTTAATGACCTCTCTGTGCACAGCAAGTTAAGAGTTCATGATTAATTCAGAGCCAAAAAATTTAAATGAAAATTCCTGCCAGTTTAGATGCTTGAGGAGAGAGTCTGCATTACAAAGGCACATCCACAAGAAGCCTGCCCCACTGCGGGCACAAATCTCAGGAACCATTCTGTCACTGTCACCGAGGCCAAGAACAGAACCTTGCCCTACTTGGCCACGTCGGCTGAGTCCTGGCCCAGCACGGTCGCCCCCTCCGTTTCCTCCACAACCACTCCCCCCCCCCACCCTGTGGAGGCTGGATCCCACCAACAGGAATCCAAAGTCCCTTCATCCGCCATCCATCAGTGTGTCTTCCATGCAGCCACTGCTCTTTTCTCTCTGCTTGGAAGCATCTCTCCCTTGGAGGACAGGGACGTCCTCTTCCTCTCACCTCCGGTGTCATGTGGCAGCTCGGAATTCTGTCACTCTACACATGTCACCCTCCCAGCTCAGAGTGCACGAGATGAAACATGAACCTCACTCAGAGCTTCCACAGACACTACTCAGACGGATCACAGACCAAGTACAAAACCTAGAACTATAAAACTTCCAGAAAAAGAGGGGAAATCTTTGGAACCTTCGGTTAGGCAAAAGTCTCTTGCAAAGCATGTATGCTCCATAGAAGAAAAAATAAGTGTGCACATTAGATGGCATCAGGACAAGACTTCTGTGCTATGGAAGACACTTTTAAGAGCCCAGAACATCAAGCCGCAGACTGAGAGAAAATATTTCAGATCATATATTTATAAAGAACTTACACCCAGAATATTTGGAAGAAATCTCAAACCTCAAGAAACCAAACAACATGGTAAGAAATTGGGCAAAAGATCTGAATAGACACTTCACCAAAGAAGATACATGGATGGCAAATAAGCACATGGAAGGATGCTCAAAAGCACTGATTCACAGGCAACTGCAAAATTAACACCACGATGAATGTCATCACACACCTACTGGAACGGCTAGAGGCCAACCACAGGAAATCTCAGCAAGGAGGCAAAGGAACTGGAACACCCGCGTACCAGTGGTGGGAATACAAAACGGCATAGTCAACTCTGGAAGACAGTTTGGCAGCTTCTTAAAAAGCAGATGTACGCCTGTCATGTGATCCAGCCAATCCACTTCTCAGATGTCCCCACAAACACCTGCACACGGATGTTCACAGAAGCTTCACTGAAAGTAACCAACCACTAGAAACAACCCCAACGTCCATCAGCGGCTGAACGGGTACACAGTTGTGGTATATTAACAAACTGGACTGCTACTCACAGAAAAGAGGGAAATGAACTACTGATACGTGCCACAATATGAGTGAACCTGAAAATAATTATGCTGAGTGTAAAAAGCCAGAACCCCCCCCTTCACCGAATTATACATGTCGTGACTGCGTTTATACGAAACCGTAAATAAAAGCGAACACTACACAGTGTCAGCAGGTCGGTGGGCGCCTGGGGATGGTGGTGGGCAGGAAGGGGACACAGGACAAATGGAGCAGAAGGGGCTTGAGGAAACTTCGTGGAGACAAATTGTTCACCGCGTGTAAGGACAGTTCCACAAGCATATGTATGTCACAAGCCATCACACCGTGCAGTGTGAATATGTGTGGTCCACTCTGCGTCAATTCTACCTCAATACACCCGTTTAAAACAAGCAAACCAACCCCAAGAAATCCCAGGGCCACACCCACATTCAGGCACCACAGAGGCTCCCTCAACTTTCAAGCTTTTTACTTACTCTTGGTGTTCCCAAGTTTACAACGAAATGAAAGACTGGGTTAAACCGTGGCAGAACCCGATGCAGGCCACGCAGAGTCAGAGTGACCCTGAGGGAAGGTCCTGCCTGACGGAGGACACCCTGGGTGACTCTGAAAGGTGGAGGGTCATGTCCTTGGGTGTTTCAGGGCACAGCGAAGCCCAGATGACCTGCTACCACAGACCTGCGGAGGCGAGCACGTCCAGCACGCATACGGCAGACTCTTTAGCAGGTGGCCACTAATGGACCCAGGCTCCTTTTCATCTGTGAGGCGATGTTCTTCAAAAATATCAGTGTAAGGCTCTGCCAAGTTACTGTCACATCATCCGCGTCTCTACTTAAATCAGAGACAACAGTCTCTGTGGCAGACTGGACTTCTCAAAATGGCCACAGCAACAGAAGCCTGCTGTGCCCACCGAGAGACAGGGCTATCTCCTGCCCCTCGCAGCCGAGCAGGCCTTTGTGACGGCCTTGACCAGCAGAATGTGGCAGAAGAGATGCCGCGTGGCTTCCAAGGCTAGGTCATACATGGCGAGGGGGCTTCTGCCTGTCTCTCTCCGGGTGTGTGCCCTGGACGGCGGCCAGCACCCCGTGAGGAAGCCCAGGCCACAGGGAGAGGCTGCATGTGGGTTTCTGGTCACAGCCCAGGGAAAGTTCCAGGCAACAGCCACCACCAAACAGCAGACACGAGAGGTCAGGAGCCCAAGATGATTTAGCCCTCCAGGGCCTATGAGCTGAGGGGAGCAGGGGAGGAGGTGTCACCACCGGGTCCCCACTCAAGCCGTGGATTTATGAGTTACGTGTCATCATTCATTATTTTAAGGCATTAACATCTGAGGTGGTGTTTGTTATACAGCAGTAGATAACCAGACCAGCCTTCTTTCTCCTCAATGTGAAGAGCCCGTTTGGAGAGGAAAGTACAGTTGAGCCTCGAACAACCCCTCTTCCCCAGGGCGGCAACCCCCCAACAGTTAAAAGTCTACAGATACTTTGACTCTCAAGAAGGTAACAACTCTTGGTATTCACGGGAAATTGGTTCCAGGAAACCCCCAAGGATTCCAAAATCCAGATGGTCAAGCCCCTTATTTAAATGGTATATATGAATGCATACAGTCGGCCTTCTGCACTTACTGAAAAAAACCTGCACATTTACGAACCCACAGTTCAAGTCCATGTCATTCAAGGCTTAACTGTAGCTCCTCCCCCTCTCTCCTACATTATCTGATGGTTAATTACCCTTTCCATAATGACCTATCAAGACAGCAATACAGCATCTTTGCAAATAACCTGCAGAGAGGTCACCCTAAATTTCCTGAATGACCTCAGGCTAAATTCATTTGTGAAAAGCCAGAGCACCATGTATAAAACGAATTAGCCTGTCAAGTTCCAACTCTGCTGTAGATTTCACATTATGTTGGTATTCCCTCCACAGTGGATGAAGCACAAGGGGAAAAAGATTTCTCATGATATGTACGGAATAAAGGGCTGCATGCTTTTGGGGATAATATACACACACAGGTTACCTGACCGAGATGAGTTAGTGATTCTGCTTTTAGCGAAATAATTAAGCAGAACTTAAAAGTGTCCCTTATCTGACTTCTCTGCCTCTCAGCACTACTCGTAATAAAAGCACCTACCTCCTGGAAACTTCCTGAGGAGCTGGCAACACTGCTGGGGAGGAAGGGGTGAAAGGAGCCCGGGGCTAAGCCTTTTGGAGACCCGATTATATGATCTCAGGCACGCATGCCACTCTTTAAAATAACAATTTTATTGAGGTATAATTTATATGTACACAACTACTTCCAGTGAAGTGTACAACTGAGTGCATTGGGAACAATGCGCACACCCAGGGAATTATGGCCACAATCAAGCTACATACCCTTTCTATCAAGTCTGAAAGCTGCCCTTCCATCCTCTGCCCCCGAGAGAACCACTATGAATGAGCTTGCATTTTCTAACATTATACATAAATGAAAACATAATGCATACTCTTGTGTTTCTGGCTTATTTCGCTCAGAATAATTATTCTGAGAGTCATCCATGTTACATGTAGTGTCTTCTTCACTGCTGAACGGCATTCTGTGGCAACAGTGCGGGGAGGGGGGGTCTCCATTTGTGGGTTACTGTGGAAGAAGCTAGGTATGGAACTGCTGGGTCACACGGCAGAGGAGTACTTAACTTGACAGGAAACTGCCACTTTCCCCAAAACGGCTGTGTCGTTTCATATTTGCACTACCCGTGCACGGGAATGTGGCTGTTGCCCAGCCTCAGCGATCCCCAGTAATCACGCCACCTTTCCGACCTGCAACGTCCTCCCCAGTGAAATGGAAGCCACAGCTCTGCACGGTTCTGGGACCACCTCCAGTCTGACTTTTCCCAACTTTTGAGAAGGGAGTTTCGGGTGCTGATTCAGGTGAAATACTTTACATTTTACCTAAGCAGCGCTGGCCAGCGTGGCCCGGTTGGTTGCAGCGTCATCCCACAGACTGTTCAATCCTCGGCCAGGGCATATACCCAGGTTTCGAGTTTGATCTTCGGGCTTTGGGTGTGTGCCAAAAGGCAACCAATCAAGATCTCTCTCTCTCCGCCACCCCCCAACCACCCCCTTCCCCCTCTCTTTAAAAGCAGTGAAAAAGTGTCCTTGGGTGAGGATAAAATTTTTTTTTTTTACCTAAGCAAATGAACTCCTGAGACAATTATGTCAACACTAAGCAAGAGCAGTAGCAACCAAGCCTGTGGACTACTCTCAGCAGGTTCCCGTTGTAAGTGGGAGCAGGAAGGGAAGAGGAGCAGAGCCCTGGGTGGAAGAGAACAACAAGCCCCTGTGACTCCGTTCCACTCCTCCAGGCCCTCCCACCTCCTGCACTTCGACAGGCCCATCCTGCTGAGGAAGTCACAACAGGTGCATCTGAGAGACTGCTATGCTGTGTACAGTCCACGCCTCTGCCAGGCAGCTATAAGGCCACCATTTCTGAGCATCTTTCCCAGCCTGGGGGCCCGGAGTGTAGCTCTGAAAGACGATCACCACGAGAAAGGTGAAGACCGGCACTTGCAAACTGGTGTTTTATGTAATTCCTCCATTCTCTCACCTGTGACAGGAAAATGTAGTTGGTGTTAGCCCTGGGGTAAGAAACTTGACTGAACAGTGTCTCCTTCCACACACTAAAACGGGGAGTAAATTAAGTAATGGTAACGGTGCTACACACTTACAGCTGACCCTTGCACAACACGAGAGTGGCACCAACTGCTTGCACAGCCCAAATCCGCGTGGAACTAAGCTGGTCCTCCACGTGCTCGGATTCCCAACCACCGTGAACAATGCAGGGTTGGGTGGCGTGGGACGACCGGAAAAAATCCACGTGTAAGTGGGTCTGCGTAACCCAGACCCGCGCGGTTGAATGGTCAACTGTAACTGAAAAAATTACAGCCCTGACATTTCTGGAAATAGACATTAATAGTTGCTGTCAAATCATGTTTAAACAAAATGTAAGAAGAACACTGTGATTCTGGGAAAACTTTATTTCCCAGCTGCTATGTTTGGCATTAAAAGGAATCCCTGGAAACAGGAAACAGTTCTTTCACTCGGCTGTGGCCCTCAGGCGACTGTCTAACCTCCACTTGTACAAAAGGACACAGGCCGGGGAAGGGCCCACGATGTGGCTCCGTCTATTCCCTGGGGGCTCCCTGCAGACACGTGAACTTTTGCTCGGCTGCTTCGAGCTTTCTGGGTGAAGATGTCACGTCATCAGGACACGGACTGAGTGGACCGTACAGTTTTGATCACTTCACTGTAGGAACTGTGAGTATATGTGAGTCCACATAAAGAATGGGTGGGACTAAAAATCTGGCCATTCTTTTTCCCTTTGTTCAAATATTTTTAAGTCCTGGAACAGAGTGACATTTACAAACAATAAGATCTTTCTGTATGGAACTTAGTTTCCATGCAAAGAGACAATGTAAAATTTTTTAAAAATGGACTTTCAACCTAGATTTAATTCAGATGAAAACACTTATCTACTGCTTGCACCTTTAAAAAACTTTTTTTAACTGTGGGAAGCCATTCCTGTGACCTATGATTCCGGTTAGAGAAGAGGAAATTAAACCAACTAAGATTTACTTTACTATCAGGAATTCCGACTGTCTTATTTTAACTGCACTCTGTCTACTGGCAGAAGGCCCAGCTCTCCTAACCTTTCCCATTCTACCCTTCCTATCCCAGTTCTAACATGAATCACAAAGAGAGGATGCTAGGATAGGGGAGAAGGCTGAGGGAAGGACTGGGGGAAGAGGCACTCTATAATATTTTCCCAAAGGAAACTGAAGGTCTCTGAGAGGAGGAAGGAGAGGCATCAACAGAAATAAGCATTCCAGCTTTGATACTGGACAGACAAGGGGAAGAAGGGCCATAGATACAGAGGATGCTGCTCTGTTCTCTGGCCCCTCCCAGCAGGGACCGTTCAGTTTTTGAGATGATGCCCAACCAACTGAGCCACACTGCCAGGGTTCAATGTGTTTTCTTTCTCCGCAATTTTGTCTCCTGCCAAATGTGTCTGGCTGTCTTGCTTAATCCCCAGTGCTTTCAAGGATTTTTTGGTATTTAAGTCCACATTGAATTTTAATTATTAACGTGTTTAATTTTACTCCGTAGTCTAAGGCTTCCTGAGAATATTAACTACCTTTTTATATCCTGATTTCTATTTCAACATCCAGCACATTATCTGGCACAAAACTTAATATACAGGGTCCAACACAAAAAACCCCCCCTTTTTAATTACCAAATCTTCTATTACAGAATCATAAGCATGTAATTATGTAACATAACAATATCACACTCAAGCACACAATATGACATTTTAGGTGAAATGTTCAAATTAAAACTATAAATTATTACACCCATATTATTACCCTACCAATCACACTCAAGCAGGTGTTA
>VMDR010003748.1:0-68049 GCA_007922815.1 Macrotus californicus
AACTTTATAACCTAAATGAAATGGACCAATTCCTTAAAAACATAATCTAACAAAAGTTGCACAAGGAGACATAGATAATCTGAATAGGTTTATATCTATTAAAGTAATTGAATCAATAATTAATAACCCTCCAAAACAGAAAGCATCAGGCCCAGATGGTTTCTTTGGTGAATTCTACCAAACATGTAAGGAAAAAAAATGATGCCAATTCTCTACAATCTCTGTGTTCCACCTTCTCATCTATTCCCCTGACCCCTGGCAACTACTGATCTTTTTACTGTCTCTATGGTTTTGCTTATTCCAGAATGTCATATAGTTGGAATCATACCTTTACAAATTTTGCAGATTAATTACAGATGAGGCATGAACTGACCATATCCTCTGTTATCTTAGGAAAAAATCTTCCATTTCTTTTTATTGTGGTCAAGTTGTACTTCCTGGAATGAGGTGTTTCATGGAGCACTTCATCCAGTGTCCATTTGCAGTCTGGTGCAACCAGGTAACAATGCTGGTTGTCCAAGATCTTATGTTCATGGGTCTTTTTAAAAATATATATATTTTATTGATTATGCTACTCCAGTTGTCCTGATTTTTCACCCTTTGCTCCCTCCACCTCCACCCTCCATTCCTTCAGGCAATCCCCCCCACCATTGGTCATGTCTGTGGGTCATGCATATAAGTTTTTTTTGGCTACTCCATTTCCTCTACTAGACTTTACATCCCCACGGCTATTCTGTAACTACCTATTTGTACTTCTTTGTCCCCTCACCTCTACTCCCATTCCCCCACACCACCCTCCCATCTGGCAACCTTCCAGTAACTAACTTCTTTTCTCTTGCTTTTAAGGGTCTATCTTTCTCCTTAACCTTTGGTCTTTTAATAGTGGTGTGTCTTGGAGTGGGCCTCTTTGCATCCATCATAATTGGGATTCTCTGCACTTCCTGGACTTGCATGTCTATTTCCTTCACCAAATTAGGGAAGTTTTCTTTCATTATTTTTTCAGATAGATTTCCAATTTCTTGCTTTTTCTCTTCTCTTTCTGGCACCCCCATAAGACAAATGTTGGACCTCTTAAAGCTCCTCCAGAGGCTGTTTGTACTATCATGTTTTTGGATTCTTTTTCCTTCTTGTTGTTCTGTGTGGTTATTTTTTGCTTCCTTATGTTCCAAATCATTTATTTGATTCTCAGCTGCATCCATGTTACTGTTGTTTCCCTGTAAGTGGTTCTTTATTTCAATTAGTGTATCCTTAGTTTCTGACTGGGTCTTTTTTTTGCTGCTGAGGTCTCACTGAATGTTTTTTATGCTGCTGAGGTCCTCACTAAGTTCCTTGAGCATCCTTATAACCAGTGTTTTAAACTCTGCATCTGATAGATTGTTTACTAGAGTTTTGATCTTTTCTTTCATGTTTCTTTGTCTCCTCATTTTGGCAGCCTCCCTGTGTTTGTTACTATATTAGGTAGAGGTGCTTTGACTCTGTGTCTTGGTAGTGTGGCCTAATATAGTAGGTGTCCTGTAGTGTCCAGTGGCACAGCCTGCCCTATCATCCAAGCTGGGTAGTCAAGGTGCTCCCTTTGTGTGAGCTGAGCCCTCCTCTCGTAGTTGAGTCTTGTTTGCTGTTGGCAGATCAATGGGAGGGATTTACCCAGGCTAGTCAGCTGCAAGGACTGGCTGTGACCACTTACCACTAACGTCCACCCTCTATGGAGGATCGACTCTGCAGGGGCAGGGCGGTGGTGCTCTGATGTGGTCTGTAGCTGTCTACTGGGTGTGTTGGCCCTGGGGTTTCCCGGGTGGTACAGACCAAGGTCAGCCCCCACCTATGTTTTGCCCAGGGCAACCTGCCTGAACTACAAAGCAATCTGAGATGGCTGCTACTTGTGCTGGGCTTGGAGATTCCCATGTGAAGCCAAACCGTGACTCCAATCTGGTGGCTACTAGGGCTCACTGAAGACAGCTGTTGCTTGTTTAATAGGATTTAGAAGCCAAGATCAGCCATTCTTATGGGAAAACAGGTTGGGTGGGGTAGAGTCTCTGTGGATCTCCAAGATGGGTCACATAGTGTTAGCCAGGTTGATGGAATCTCACATGACACCAGCCTACTGGCTCTATGGGAGGGCGGGCTCAGCAAAGGGACAATGGCCTCTGCTCACCCTGATACCAGGCACTTCAGCTTCTCCCTCTACACCACTGCTGCCTTTCAGGCTGCCAACCCGGTGCTGGAGCTCAGAGGGAGTGAGTCTGAGTACGTGAGTTCATCTGCGGGTTCTTTAAGAGGAACTGGTTGGGGCTCCAGCAGCCTCCTCCACTGACTCCATCCCTGCTGGTTTCTGCAGCCAGGTGTGGGGACTCTCCTTCTGGCACTGATATCCTGGGCTGGGGGGTGGGGGTGCTGGTGTGGGTCTGCAACTCCCCGCTCCTGAGACAGCCCTCCTGAGCTTTTATCTGTGTGGGGGGCCAGCCTGTTCTGTGTCTGTGCCACAACCCAGGCACCTGCCCTGCCGGGGAACCGAGCGCATGACCTTTTGGTTGGCAGGCTGGTGCTCAATCCACGGAGCCGCACCAGCCAGGGTGGCCATTTAATTTTTAAGACATTGCCTGTTTGTGACCTTTGCCAACTTTTATTTCTGGTTATTTTCCTATTTCCTGTTTGCAGGCCTCATCAGTCTGGGAGCTCCGAGGAGACAAGCGCTGTATCTCAGTTTTCTTCTCTGTCCTCAGTCATGAACAGTGTTTGGTTATTTCGTTCCTGAAATGTTTGCTAAAATGGAATTGCATGATCTTTATTGTCATAACCCTTTGGAGACTTTACCATTATTATCTCTATTTTACAGATGACGAACACAAGATGCAGAGGTTGAATAATATGCAGTCACACAAATGGCACAACTGGGATTAAAATCAGACCTTCTGATTTTAAACCCCGGGTTTACTGAAATTGTCCTCCATTCCCTCCAGAAATGTTCGCCTGGAACCTGTCTTCTTTAGGGTATCAACTGAGGATGATAAATGAATTTGAAGTTAAACAAGATTAACCTCCCCTAGGCACAACACGTCCCTTCTTTTTTTCCACGGTAGAAAAAAAAGACGCCTCTTCTTTTCCTTCCGCTTTGTGGCTCTTTTGGCCCCGGCGACTCGCCATTGCCTGAGGAGGCGTTGACGAGCTGAGGTGATGGCGACTGGGACGCCAGATTCGCAGGCGCGGTTCGGCCAGTCGGTGAAGGGGCTTCTCACGGAGAAGGTGAACACGTGCGGCACTGACGTGATCGCCCTCACTAAGCAGGTGCTGAAGGGCTCCCGGAGCTCGGAGGTGAGCTACCAGTTTACTCTCTGGGCCTCATAACCCAGGGGACTTCGGTCTTTCCGAGCTGTGGGAAAAGGAGTCGCGCTGCATCTTGGGAATTGTAGGCCGTGCGTTCTGGTGAGGATAGAGCTCCTTGGCGGAGGGCAAGTGTTGCATTCTGGGATGCGTAGTCTTTGGGAGGACTAGTGGTACAGAGGGGAAAGAAACCACGTGGAGGGAATCTGCTTTCCATCGCGGGTCAGGGCACAAACAAGAAGCAAGCGGTGAATGCGTCAGGTGGAACAGCAAATCCATGTCTGTCGGTCTCTCGCTCCTGGTCCCCTTTCCCCTCCCTTTCTCTCTCTCTCTCAAATCAATACATAAAAAACTTGAAAAGAGAAAGGGAGCATCTTGATTTAAGTGTACAAAAACAAAAAAAATGGACATTGTCGCAGAAGGACGGATGAGATGGTGGTCCTAACCAGTTCCTCATTTGTTTCTTGGGGGTGTCTGTGTCATTGTTGGCCTCCAACTTCTGCATGGCTTCCTCCCCAACGTGCTAGATTTCCTTCATACTTTTGTGCATCGTCTGTCCTATGGACATACTCTTTCCTTATTTGTCTTTCTGGGCACGTTCTTGGGTTTCTATTTCTCTTGGATTAAGTTTCTTCTCTGTCCTGATTTCCACCTCATCAGGTTGGTTTCATGTATGAAATTATTTGATGTCATTTCACACCAGAAAGCTTTACATACTACTTTTTCCAAAAAAAAAAAAAGACCTATCCATCGTGCTCCTAGATAGTCACACAAGTTAAATGAAAATATATATATGTCCATACAAAAACTTGTACATGTTCATAGCACCTTTATCTATAATAGCACCGAACTGGAAACAACCCATATGCCCACTGACAGGTGAGTGGACAAACAAAATGGTTGTAATGACCAAGCCAGTGCATTCCTAGCGTTTTACCCAAGAGAAATGGAACATAGGCCCGTCATCTTGTTACATAAACCGACCGCACATGTTATATACCGGCTAAGATTTCGAGTGTTGCTTTCTTGAAAGTGGAACAACAGCTTGAATACACCTGTAAAACAATGTGAGTACAGAGTCTTTTTAGATTTCTATGACTTTGTCCTGTAGGCCATGTCTTTCTCATAGTTACTTGTCTTCAAGAATTTATTTCCAACTCAGTTTTCATAGAAATAGCAGCTCTTCCTCTTTTTTTATTCATATTACCGTCCTTTCTATATTATTTCATTAAGTTACAAAGTTGCAGTAGCAGGCATAATATGTCCACAAGTCTTTAGACTTGTATATGAGTGTTCGTAGCAGCTTTATTCATATTCGTTTAGGGCCCAATAGCATTGTCTTTACAGAGTGAGCTTTCATGGCATGTCCTTAGCTTTTATTGACAGTGGCTACAAGAAACAACCGCATGAAAAAGTCTTTGCCTTGGCCATGGCGCTGTTGTTGAAGTCACTGATCTGGTGACCCCCAGTACACTGTGTGAGGTGCCACACCATGCACTCATTTTAGGATTCAGTATCAGAAAAGTTATGTTTTGAAGAATTGTTACGTTGCCTTTTGCTAAATAAGGATCATGCGACTTGTGTTCCACTTTTTGCCTTGGTGGCACAGAAGTTCCTATGTCAGTTTTAGTGGTAGACATACTTCTTTTCATGACTTGGATTCTATTTCTGTTTTAAAAATGTGTGTGTGTATGTGTGTACCACACATTTAGTTTGGTATAAATTGCTTTGAATCTTTTTTTTTTGAGAGAAATATGGTATAAATATATAAATTTGAAAAAGTAGATGGTGTTCATTTGTAACCATGGTGTGTATTGAAAATCCACTTATCAATAATAAACTCCCATTGACTGAGCATCTACTATGTGCTGGACACTGCTGTGTTTTAAGTAGTTTAATTTGTGAAGTCTTTATAATCATTAATAAAGGAGGTAGTTTTCTTACATAGAGGACACAGAGAGGAATTTAATTTGTGCAAGGCCACACAGTAGCTAGGAAGGGGTAGAGCTAGTATTCAAACCTAGGCATTGTTGGTTTTAGGCCCACGTTCTTGGACACCACCTCTCATGTGGCACTAGCTGGATTAAGTGGCCAAAAAGCCACTGTGCCACCATTGACTGCCCTAGTGTGGCAGTTCCTTTCTGTTCCTCCCCCTCTTTGTGTATTCTTCACACGGGCTGATTCTGTAGTAGATTTAGATAAGAGTATTCAATAAGGGGTGTGGCTGGAGTCAAGCTGAAACCAGTCCAGCTTTCTGGGACAGGATTGACATACAGTCTCTCAAATCTCTGAACTTTGTCTTTTTAAAAAATATATTCATTTTTAGAGAGAGGGGAAGGGAGGGAGAAAGAGACAGAGATAAATATTGATCGGTTTGCCTCTTGTGCTGAACCCGAAACCCAGGCATGTGCCGTACTGGCAACCTTTCTCTTCGTGGGATGATGTCCACCCGAATCACACTGATCAGGGCTTTTTAAATAAGTTTTTAGATACGTTTTTATTTTCCAATTATGGTTGATATACAATATTATATTAATTTTAGGTATACAACATAGTGATTACACATTGATATAACTTAGAAAGTAATCACCCTGATAAATCTAGTGCCATGTGACACCATATGTTGTTATTGCAATATTATTGACTATATTCTTTAAGCTGTATTTTAAATCTCCATGACTATTGTGTAACTACCAATTTGTACTTCTTAATCCCCTCCCCCTTTTTACCTATCTTCCCAACCGTCCTCCAGTCTGGCAACCATCAGAATGTTCTCTGTGTTGCCCTGGCCGAGTAGCTCAGTTGGTTAGAGCATCATTCAGATACGCCAAGGTTGCAGTTCAGTCTCTGGTCAGAGCACATACCAGAATCAACCAAGGAATGCAAAACTAAGTGGAACAACAAATCAATGTTTCTCTCTCTAAAAATCAATAAATTAAAAAAAAAAAAGAACTACCAAGTTGGTAAAAAAAAAGTTTCTCTGTATGTATGAGTTTGCTTCTGTTTTGTTTGTTCATTTATTTTGTTTCTTAGATTCTACATGTAAGGGAAATCATATGGCTTTTTTTCTCTGCCTGACTTACTTCACTCAGCACAATACCTTCTAGGTCCATCCATGTTGTTGCAGATGGCAAGATTTCATTCTTTTAATGGCTGAGTCATATTCCATTGTCTATATGCACCACCTCTCCGTTATCCACGCATTTACTGAGGGACATGTAGGTTACTTCCGCATTTCCTTCTGGGTATTTATCTGAAGAAGCCTAAAACACAAATTTGATAAGATACGTGCATGTATATGTTCCTTGCAGAATTACTTACTCTGTTCATTGCAGCATTATTTATAATAGGTAAATAATGTGCCGTTCAACCTCTGTATGTCTTTTGATTGGGGCATTTACTCCATTTACTTTTAAAGTAATTGATTGATAGGTAGTTCTTGCCATTTTATTATTCATATTTTTACTCTCTTTTTGACTACGTTCATTGCAACATTATTTCTCTATTTTAAATAATGCTGCAGTGCACATACGGATGCATGTCTTTTCAAAGTAGTGTTTTGGGCTTCTTCAGATAGATACCCAGAAGCAGAATGGCTGAGCCTTTCTTTGTTTCTTGTTACAGCCTTTGTTTTAAAGCCTGTTTTGACTTGCTATGCCAGCTTTTTGGTTTTGTTTTTTTGTTTTCAATATCATGAAATATATTTTTCCATCCCTTTACTTTCAGTCTGTGTGTTCCTTTTGATCTGAAGCGAGCCTTTTGTGGACAGCATATGTGAGGAGCTTGTTAGCTGTTCAGCCTCTATTTGTCTTTTGATTGGAGCATTTACATTTAAATTTTTTCCACTTCACTTTTTTTAACCCTCACCTGAGGATATGTTTTTATTGATTTTAGAGAGGAAGGGGGTGCAGAGAGAGAGAGAGAGAGAGATTAATAGGAGAGAGAAACATCAATCAGTTGCCTCCTGTACGTGCCCAACAGGGTATCGAACCTGCAACCTAGGTATGTGCCCTGACCTGGGATCGAACCCACAACCTTCCAGCCATGATCCACCTGGCCGGGGCTACTCCATTTACATTTAAAGTAATTGATAGAGATGTAGTTATGGCCATTTTATTATCCATATTTTTGCTCCTTTTTCTTCTTCTTAAAGAAATCCCATTAACATTTCTTGTAATACTGGTTTGGTGGTGATGAACACCTTCAGCTTTTATTGTCTGGGAAGCTCTTTATCTGTCCTTCAGTTCTAAATGACAGCTTTGCTGGGTAGGGTAATCTTGGTCTTACGTGTTTGCTTTTCATCACCTTGAGTATTTGGGCCAATCCCTTCTGGTCTGCAAACTTTCTGTTGAGAAATCAGCTGATGAGATCAGTATTTCATTTTATTTTTATTTTTTGGGAGTACATTTATTAAATCTGGGGACAGTGAAACAAGGAAGGGCTTAGGCTAGGAGAAGCAACAGGAGAGCCTAGGCAGGAAAGGGGCCTTGGAGACAGGCTCAGGGCGTTAGCCACTTGCCCATTCCTCCCCCGGTTGCCAGTCTCATGGGGACCCTTGCAGTTAAGGAGATGCATGCCTGAGAGCGAGGACGAGGAGGAAGGGAAAGGTGTACTCCCAGGAGGGAGAGCACACACTGAACTTTGTTTTTTTTACTGGATATCTTACATGATACTTACCACAAGCACAGTGGCTTACATATTTTTCCCATTTCCTTTGGAGGGCTATGAGGTTGTTGGAGTGTCTTACTGATTTCCAGTCTTTCTCAGCCCGTAGAGCATTGCTTCTCTCTTCAGCAGACTCCACAGAGCTCTTTTGTTTGATGAACTGACACTTTCCATATGTAAAATATTCATTCCACTGCATTCATTTAATAAATATTTATTGAGTACCTGCTGTGTGTCAGGAGAGGATGGTAAAAAAACCCAGAAAAACAACTAGGTCCCTGTACTTCGTAAGCTTACATTTTGGTGAAGAGACAAACAAAGGAAACATGTACCAAAAATCAGGTGGTTTTAAATGCTATGAAGAAAAAGAAAGCTGGGAAAAGAGGGTGACCAAAAGGTTCACCGAAATACTGTAGGTTGGCCAGGGAAGGGGCTCTCTGAGAGTGTGACATTTGAGCAGACACTTGAGTGGAGTGAGGGACCAAGCCATGTGTGTGCATGGAGGTGGAGAGTCCCCGGGAAAAGGCACATGCAGAAGCCTTGAGGTGGGAACGTGCATGAGAAATGCATGGGGGCCGGTGTGGCCGGCGCAGTACGAGAGGACAACATGCCAGCTTGTGCCGGCGGCACCGGGAATGCTTGTGACTAATGTGTCCCCTCTGCCCGCCTGCACTTCTCCAGTTGAATTGTGTCCTTTGTGTTTTTCCCCCTAAACCTGTATGAGGCACTTACGCGTGCTATTGGTACCACGTTGTTTAATGAGATGATTTGGAAAACAGTGAGATGTGGGTACGAAAAAAGAGGTTTTGCTGTTGCTAGGAAAACCAAGTTGAAAGTCAGAAACCCTTGCTGAAGATGAACACTAGGACAAGCCGCTTAGTAAATTATGAGCAAGACAGTGGTAAAAGCCCGGGACCAGAATTTCCTGAAATGTAAAAGGACTCGGTCCCAGGCGGTTTTACAGGTGTATTCAAGGTATCGTTCCACTTTACAGAAACCCCAGCTGGCCATCTTAGGTCGAGTGTTATGTGTGGTTGGTTTATGTAAGAAAGTGATGCACAATGCACCGAATACATCTGTCATCAAAGGCCAGGCCTTGGCCCTGCATTATCATACTGCGGCCCCTGCATTCCAGGAAGTCACAAATTGTCCCATGTCGATCTTCTAACAGCCTCCCGGCCTCGCCCCCCTTTCCTTTACTGCCACTTCTGTGGTTCAGGCCACGCTGACTGCTTGCTTACAACACTGCAGTGTTCTCCTAACCAACGTCTCTGTCCTCAGTGCCCCCTCTGGTTCATTCTGCTTAGCACACTTCTGAAGTGGTAAATCTGACCGTGCCACTTTTCTGTAAAAGTGGGAGAAACCCTAAGTCCCAATCTTTAGGTCTCAGCTTCGAAGACCCCTCTTTTAGGAAGCTCTCCCTGAACACCTGCCCCTGTGATGGGTAGACATGCCCCTGGCCCCGCCACTCCATGCCCTCAAGACCTCCAGCACCTCCCTGTCCGCGCTTGCTGACCACAGGGTGCTGCGGTGCCATTATCCTCTGTGTAACCCCTGGTTGTGAGCCCTGCAACGACAGTGACTATATCTCTTATTGGCATATCACAGGCACTTAGTGTTTACTGACTGACTGACTGACTGACTGACTGACTGACTGACTGAAGATCCCATTAGAACACTTTTTCTGCCATCAGGTTGTTAGTCACCGTCCTCCATCTGTAGGGGCTTGGAGCTTGCTACTTCAAAGTGGCCACAGGAGGGAACAGGCACTCTCAGGCATCGTGAGTGGGAATGCAGAGTGGTCTAACTATTGGAAGGGGAATTTGGCAATATGCAGCAGAGTGAGAGCCCTCGGTGCAGCTGTCATAATCGTGGTTCCACGAGTCTGTTCCCAAGAAAGGCCGGCAAAAAGATGCAAAGATGTATACAGTCCTCTTGGTAGCACAGCTCACAACAGTGGGAGACTGGCAACAGCCTCCAAGTCCGCATACTCTATGGGGCTTTCAATACTCTTGTGGGACATCCATACCGTGGAGGGCTCTGCAGCCATAGAAGCCCTGTAGGGATTCTGTGATGGTGCTGCAGATCCAGCTCAGCACATGGTGTCCGGTGAAAGTAGCAGGGTGTGGATGAGGGCATGAAATAGTTTACATTGCAAGTGCCAGGAATAGAATGTATGTTGTATTGGTCCATTGCTTTAAAACAGAACAAGGTAAAGATAAACCAAAATATTTACGCATAGGGGAGAGAGAATAGGCAGGGGAAGGGACAAGGATGGAAGGTCTTGTTTTATTGTTTTGATTTTAGAAGCATGTAAAGGTTTATTAATTTTAAAATTTGAAAAATAAATAAAAGTTGCCATGAGGGAAGGAATCTGATGGCTGTAGAAGTGCTCACATTCCTGGTTAATTCAAAGTCATGGGTCCTCTTTCACCAGAGCAGGGAAGGGAGGGTTGGTAGGACGCACGTAGCAGTAGCTCCCTTTACGGGGCTGGACTTAATGTCTGCCAGGCTCAGGGTGCAACAGCCGGCCAGAATCCTCTGTGGACATCTTCTTGCCTTTCTATGCTGGGTCACATCTCTTTGACCACTGGCCACCCAGCGGAATCAGAGCTCAGGGCCCAGCCTTCAGTGAGCTCGTTAAGATCTGTCCCCACATTTCTCCTTTCTTTCCTTTTGCCCTGGCCCCGTCTTGTTGCCTTTCACGCAAGGGTTTCCCACTGTACATCCCAAGCTTCTTCCCAGGCCTTCCCTTCCCCCCACCCCCTCAGGCTCTCATTCCATTTCTAAAGAGCTGCATTCCTCATGTCCTTTTCAATCCTACCTTTACCCCTTCCCTTCAGGCCTCTCAAACCTCCCCAAATCTCAAGTTTGCCTTTAAAGAATGAGAAGGTCAGGTTCTCACTGGACTCGCGAAGCCAAAGGTCTTTTTTGTAGACTTCTCACGGCATTTACTAAGAAGCTGTGCGGAGAGCTCAGCAGTCCTGGAACACTGGGTTTCTCAGGCAGTGGTCTTTGGGACTGATGCGGAGCCCAGGCCAGAGCTGCCACAGTGACAGTGGAATGGATTTTCAGTGGAAACAGATGGAACATTATCGTCCATCACACTTAGCGTGCTTGCAGTTGGATGGGAGGGTGGGCGAGGAGACAGGGCAGGGGTATGACAGCTGCAGAGAGAAGATTACAGGAAGTTCTGAAATTTTGAATATTACCATTTCATTTTTTGCTTTCCAGATGCTAGGTCAGGCAGCTCGAAATATGGTACTACAGGAAGATGCCATCTTACACTCAGAAGATGTAAGAAATCATTTCTTTTGTGATTTGGGTTTATATACATAGTTGATGTGGCTACAGGGAAGTGAAATGTTCTCTTTCTCTTTTTTCAATGCAGAGTTTGAGGAAAATGGCAATAATAACAACACATCTCCAGTACCAGTGAGTATGCCCTCATTGCTGACAGCTTGCTACAGAATCTTTGTCCTTGGGCTGCTCCTCGTTGCCTTGGCGCTCGTGCTTGTTTTCCTGTGGAGGCAGGAGTTGGGAGGACAGGTGGGGTTCAAGGACGAGTTCCCTCTGGAAGAGGTGTCTGAGATTGCAGCCATTGGGGTGAAGGGTAAGACCAGGAGCAGGAACCACCATTTGTGAACCTTTCGGTGTTAATCTGAGGGCTTGTCAGAGAAGAGACCGTAGCCCCCCGTGAGGGCAGGGCCCGTGCTGGGACCATGCCAGCACAGCGCGTGGACCCTGGAGGCGCCGAGTCAGGGTTTGTTGGTTGCCTGAGCTGGAGCTTTCTCCTGGGGAGCCTGCTCCCTCACTGGGGGGGCCAGCGTGACTGCACCCTGCCTCCTGTACCCCCACATGCAGCCTAGCCTTCCCTGCATGTAAATCATCCTGGAGATTTTGAAATGTGAAAACACCTTCTCCATTATAATGCTGGATACAATTATAATTCCATTCGCTTTTCATCTTAGTCCATTGTTTTATATTATACTTAGGTACCTGTTGGAAGTGTATGGTTGGGAATTTAACTCCTGATATTTAAATAGCTAGATGTTCCTTCTGTGCGCATGTGCATGTCAGTTACGGGACCATGTGGCTGCACGTGCTCTGCAAACCGAATGTGAGTCATGCATGTGGTTTCTGGGACCACATCCCACGCTCCGTGACAGAATATTACTGCCTCTTCAGGGTTGGAATCCATCTTTCCAGCAGCTCTGCACTCAGACAGGGCACAGGTTCGATAGCACAAACTTGGGATGGGATGGACAGCAACATAGAAGCTTCTGGACATTTGTTCAGCTGGACATATATGAGCTGGACATTTGTTCTGCCTGTATACATCTGGCCATAAATAACTTCTAGTTCACTGAGTTTTCTCATGTTTATTTTCCTCTTTTCTTTTCTGCTTTAGGCAAGAAGCTATTCAGAAGAAGTAAGTAGCCCACTGCGAGGGGAGTGGGTGGCCAACTGAAGCAGGCTGGAGGGAATTACAGGGCTGGGCCAGGCTCAGCGCAGCTCTGGTCGACACATGCCCTTAAATTGCTTTGGGATAGCTCCTTCGGGATATAAACAATACAGTGTATTTCACAAGCATGAACTGCTAGTAAAGGCTTTCTAAAAGTTACAGGGTATAGAGACCAACCTCAAGAAAACTTTTTTAGCTCTGACTGGTGTGGCTCAGTGGGTGGGCGTCATCCAGCAAAGCGAAGGGTCACCAGTTTGGTTCCTGGATTGGGGCGCATGTGAGGGGCAACCTATTGATGTTTCTCTCCTTCCCTATCTCCCTCCCTTCCCCTCTCTCTCTAAAAAATTATTTTTTAAAAACAAAACTACATTGATGATAATCATTGAGTAAGTGTGTCAAAGTTATTAAACAGCCTTTTTTTTTTTTTTTTGAGAGAGAGAGAGAGGAGAAGGGAGGGAGAGAAACATTGATCTGCAAGAGGAACATCAGTTGGTTGCTTCTCCTGTGCCCCCAACTGGGGCCCTGGCCCGAAATCCAACCAGCGACCTTTTGGTTTGTGGGATGACGCCCAACCCACTGAGCCACACCCCTCAGGGCCAGCCTTGTTTTTTTTTTTTTTAATGGATTAAGTCTGTCCCTTGCCATATTGTTTACACTACTAATTTGGCTTTACACACCTTTTTTTCATAGTTCAAAAACTTGTGGGCCTCTAGTAGACCAATATACAGATGGATTTAGCTTTGACAGTACTCTCACATTAAAGTGCAAATAATTTGCACAGAGATGTCTTTTTTTTCTTTAACCTCATCTGAGGTCATGCTTGTTGATCTTAGAGGGAGAGAAGGGAGGGGAGGGCAGAGGAAGAGAAACATCCATCTCTTACCTCTTGCACGAGCCCCGCCCTGGGACCGAACCCCCAGCCTAGGCATGTGCGCTGACCGAGAACCAAACCTGCAGTCTTTGCTCTAATTCCCAGTGTTGAGCAGTCCTCGGATCTACAGGACCAGCTGAAGCATCTGTTGAAGTAGAACAGCTCATTAGACGGCTTTGCCTGGTGCCGAGGAGGAAATATCTGCCGCGCTGTCGTGCTGTGGGTTTGCTCTTCCATTTTCTTCTCCAGAAGTTACGGTAGAAAAGGTCTCTGAAGATGTGGAGGTTCTCCCGGAAAGAAGCCAGGCGGCTGAATTTTGGAAGCACTTCTTGTATCAGACTAACCCATGCTCTTCTTGAATTTTTAAGTTGCTCTATTTTTTTAAGGTGCTCTATTAGTTTGATGTTAAAGCAAAATTAAAAGATGTCTTAGTTTTTCCCAGAGAACTTTAATGCCAAAAGACATATTGTCTACATGTGATTCTTAAACAAATACCAGTGGCGTTTTAAATTCAGAAATAGAGCTTCTGTTGTGAACATAGAATGATTAATATTCTTTTTAAAGAATTTTTTCTTTCAATTATAAATTCAGGAAACAGTTTAATTTTCTGGTCAAAGAATGGTGATGGGTAACACTGGTTTTCTTTTCTAGTAACTCGGGAGATACTTATTTTATTCATTCTAACAAATACCTAAATGATAACTAGGCAAATTGTGTCATATCTGGCCAGCTGCAAACTCCTGCCTTGACCTGCATTCCTAGGGTTTCTTTGTTGTTGTGACTGTTGAGTATGTGGCCTTGGGTTTATTTGGTAATATTGCTAGTAATCAGCAGGTTCGCTTGTGTGGCATTGCCAAATGCCAAGGCAGTTGAGTTACTGGCAGTGATTTTGCAGGGACGGTGTGCCGTGGGGAAAACCTTATGTTTGCAGACATTTACCTGTGGTCATTGAATTCATCTTGTTACATGGCATTCCCATTGTCCATAGTTAAGTCTGAGTATCTTTGCTTGAATTTGAAATGGGATTCTTTCCTATTCCACTTCAGTTCCTAATTTATGAAGGGACTGGGAGGAATCTGACATAAGAAAATGAAGTTTTCACCCTGGCTGGTGTGGCTCAGTGGATTGAGCACCAGCCTGCGAACCAAAGGGTCGCCAGTTCCATTCCCAGTCAGGGCACATGCCTGGGTTGCAGGCCAGGTCCCCAGCAGGGGACATGCGGGAGGCAACCACACATTGATGTTTCTCTCCTCACTTTCTCCTTCCCTTTCCCTTTCTCTAATAATAAATAAATAAAATATTTAAAAAAAAAGAAAATGAAGTTTTTTTCATTGGAAGGAAAAAATGAGTCCAATTTAATTCATATTATATGTCATCAAATGGATTAATCATATCAGATTGCATTTACCCTTCATTGTGCATGTACATGTTAAGGTTAAAAAAACAAATGAGGTGTGAAGGAATTCACTTTTGCATTTATTCTATAAACTTGTATTATAATTGCGAAATATAAACAAGCTCAATTTAACTTAAAAAGAAGGTCACAAACTTAGAGCAGATGTCATACTAAGGGTGCAAATTTGAAGTATTACCCGAGGATATTACTATCACTGTTTCTATTCAATGTTTTGTTGGTGGTTATGCCTAGGACAGGAATTAAAAATAAGTGTAACGATAGCAATGAAGGGACAAAATTATTATTATTGTCGTATGGTAGGCTTATCTACTTAGAAAATCTAAGGACTGATTTTTAAAAAACGGTCTCCAATTTAGGAAGCTAAAGTCCAACCATCTAAGTATCTAAGTACCAAAGAAATACTTAAGATGAGAAGCAAATTAAAATAAAAGTATGCTCTGTCATGCTGGCACAAATATGAAGAAGCAGTGGTTGCTTACATTATATCTGATAAAATAAATTTCACAGTCAGAATGTTAATGGTAAAGAAGATTATTCAATGTAAAGATGAAATTTACATTAAATAATAAAAACCTAGTAGTATTGAATTTAGTCATTTTAAAGACCATAATGCCAAACTACATGAAAGAGAAGTACCCAGAAATGTGAGAACAGACTGAAATAAAAACATAATTTGATAGTTTTTTTAAAAAAGATTTTATTTATTTTTTTTAGAGAGAGGGAAAGGAGGAGAGAAACATCAATCAGTTGCCTCTCACATGCCCCCAATCCGGGACCTGGCCCAAACCCAGGCATGTGCCCTGACTGGGAATTGAACCAGCCACCCTTTGGTTCACAGGCCAGCACTCAGCCCACTGAGCCACACCAACCAGGGTGACAGCTTGTTTCTCATAGAAATAGACAGGTTACGTAGAATTAAATGGTGATTAGACATAATGGAAACAAAAATAACTTCTTTAAATGAATCTGCATTGTAGAGGATCCATTGGAGGGATAATATTTTTAAACTAATGAAAATTCAAAATCTATGTAAGAAAATTTATGTGATGATACCACAGCATTTGTATAAAGAAAAAAATATGCTTTAAATCTCTGTGTTAGTGGTAAAGGTAGAAATAAATGTTGCTGTTTGGTTTTTAAGGGGTTTGGGGTTAGAATTTAGAAAGAAAACAAAAGAAATCAAAATGGAATAAGAAAACCAAGCATGAATGACAACAATTTGAAAAACATATGAAACTATGAATTGGTTCTTATAGATAAAAATTGTCAGCTTAATGATAAAAACACAAATTAATAAATTTATAGTTGCATAGAAGATAATATAAAATGAATCAGATTTGGAAAGAGATATCTGTCAGCTTGATGCTAAAAATTTGATTACTAGTATCAAAATGTCTGGCTCTTGTAAGAATATAGTATTACAAAACTGACATTTAGAAGAGAATATGTCAAGACTGGTTAGGAGAATTAATCCACAGATTGTCAAAAATAACCAATTAAAATGTCATTTGCTTGTGATGACTTTCCTCAGACTTTTCTAACTGTCAAAGAAGATATTTCCATATACTCGTAAAGTATAGAAAATGATAGTAAGATACCCAGGTTATTTGCTGACCTAATGTGGCTTTCATTAAAAAAAGAAAAAGAGTCCTGGCTGGAGGGGTTCAGTGGATTGAGCGTGGGCCTGTGAACCAAAGCGTTGCTGGTTCGATTCCCAGTCAGGGCACACGCCTGGGTTTCGGGCCATGACCCCAGTAGGGGGTGTGCTGGAAGCAACCATGTTTCACTCCCTCTCTTTCTCCCTCCCTTCCCCTCTCTCTAAAAATAAATAAAATCTTAAAAAAAATGAAAAGCAAAATAACAGAAAATTTAGGCGATTCTTAATGATGAACATAAGATACAAAAATTCTAATAAAAAGTCAGGAAATTTTAATAGAGAAATATTTTGGAGAATTGCTACAATAATTCCAGAATTACAAAGTTGATGTAATAGCTGTAAAATATATTACATTAAGAAACAATAAAATTTTTGTAATATATACCAAAAGGTCATTTGAAAAAATTCAACTTGTACTTAAAAAAAAAATTATTGTTGTTTTTATTATTATTTTTAAAGATTTTATTTGTTTACTTTTAGAGAGAGGGGACGGAAGAGAGAATGAGAGGAAGAGAAACATCAGTGTGTGGTTGCTTCTTACACGTCCCCTACTGGGGATCTGGCCCGCAAGCCAGGCACATACCCTGACCCGGAATTGAACTGGCAGCCTTTAGGTTCACAGGTCAGCACTCAATCCACTGAACCACACCAGTCAGGGTTTAATTTCTATTTCTTATTAAAATTTTAAAAAAGTGTTTCTAAAAGAGTATGTTTTAAAATCTAAGAACCAACATGCAACATTTGGTGAAGGAGAAAGAATCACAGAGACCCAGCATATTAGAGTGGTATGAGGCTTCAAAAAGTGAATAAATTCTGGCCCCATGTTTTACAGATGAAAAACTAAAGCCAGGGAGATGAAATGACTTACCTAAGGTCACTGAGCTTAAGTAGGTCTTTTGACTACTAGTCTAGCTCTCATTTTGTTACTGTCCTTATAAAAAGAAACAAGGGTTGCTGCCTATTATTTCTAGTATTTAACATTAATATAAAGGAAAGGATGTTGGAAGTAATTGAATCCAGTCTGTCTGTCCCAGCTCTGCATCTCTGGCAAGTAGACATCTAGCTCCTGCTCGAATGCTTCCAGTGTTTGGGGAGTCCTTTACTTAGGACTGGCCATTTTGGAAAGCCCTACTTCTTTTTTTTTTTTTTTTTAAGATTTTATTAATTTATTTTCAGACAGAGGGGAAGGGAGGGAGAAAGAGAGGGAGAGAAACATCAATGTGTGGTTGCCTCTTGCAGGCCCCCTACTGGGGACCTAGCCCACAATCCATGCGTGTGCCCTGACTGGGAATTGAACCCGCGATCCTTTGGTTTACAGGCCAGTGCTCAATCCACTGAGCCACACCAACTAGAGAGGAAAGCCCTACTTCATGAATGATTTCTGTGTACAGAACGAACAGCTGACTTTCTGAACTATCCTGTAATTGTCAGATGAGTATATTCTAAAGTGGGATGCGTGGAGGTACACACAAGGCCATCCTTGGAGGTAAAGGAAGGAAATTTGAGAATTTCTGTACGTTTACTTTTTATCTTAAACAAAGAAAATTAGTTTTTGCTAATATTTAAAACATGGTTTGACACAAGAGCTCTGATTTGGCCTATGGAGCAGACTGATCTCCATCGTGTCCCTGTCACTCAGCAGGGATGATACTAAACAAGAACAACAAAAGCTGTAGCCAAGGCGCCGACGGCCCAGCATGAATGATGGACACAAGTAGTGTGGTCCAGGACCAGCCACCAGATCTTGAGGGAAAACTGGGAATGACTCAATCTGAATTGACAGTGATTTGCTTTATTGCAGTTTATCTGTGTGTTGTTAAGTGGATTTAAGGCTTATCAAAGGATTCTTACCAATAACCACTAATTGGAGATAATATAATAAAGCAAGAAATGATAGAGCCCTTTCCTAATGTCCCACTAAGCTGACTCTTCAAGATTATGAAGATACCATTTTAACAAGGAGTGAGAAAGTGCTTTTCTAAAGGAACTAATTATTTTATGGAGAGACTATTTTGTAAACTAATATTTAAGAGAGTTATGTGATTGCTCAAAAAAAAGATACGTATAAAAAACACATTTTATATACTTCATAGTTGGAAATATTCTTATTTATAAAAACATTTCAACAAGGATTTTTTCCATGGGTTTAATTTGTTAAGAAAATAAAAACACAACACCTTCTTATTAATATTTAACAACAACTAACTGACAATAGGGAAGATTGTTATTGGTAGGTGAAATTAAAAATGAGTATAATTTGGCCCTGGCTGGGTAGCTCAGTTGGTTAGAGCATTGTCCCGATATGTCAATGATGTGGGTTTGATCCCCGGTCAGGGCACGAACAAGAATCAACCAATAAATGCATAAATAAGTGGAGCAACAAATCGATGTTTCTCTCTTTCTCTCCCATCAATAAATTTTAAAAAATGAGTATAATTTAGTAAATCTTCCATTTAGATAGCCTTTCTCTTGGAATTCTGTATCTCTTTACTGTCCTAAAGAACAGATATGCTTGTTACAACCACAAAAGGAAACAAGATATACAAATATAAGTGTGGAAGAAAAATAAATCAATGTAACTTTCTGTAAGATGAAATGATAATACCGGGTAGTCACACAAGTGAATTGATCAAAAATTACTAGAAGCTAAGCATGAATGGAGCAAAAGTTGGTTTCCTAAATAAAATTCAAAATTGACTGAGAACCACTGCATATTGTATTGATTCCATCTCTGGACGCCATTCTGGAAAAGGAGAGAGAACAGATCTGTGATTGTTTTGGGGGTGAGGGGAGGTGTGAACAAAAACGGGGGTTCTGTACTAAACCTGATGAGCTCAGGGATGGGGGTGGGGAGCACACTGCAGGTCTGACAAGCTCAGTGACTGAAAGAAACCACAGAGGATGATTTGATCAGAAATTCCTGGCTGGATGTCATAGGAGGTGGTCACATTCCAGGCCTGCCTTAGCAAAGATCGGATCTTTGCTTTAAGCGAGCCCTGTCTATTCTTGTGTATCTAGGATAACATACTTTTGAAATGTCAGAGACATTTTCTTTTCTTTTTGTTAAAATGTTTAAGGTGGTTTTATGTTATATGTATTTTGCCACAATTTATTTTTTTAAAATATGTTATTTATTTATTTTAGAGAGAGGGGAAGGGAGGGAGAGAGAGAGGGGGAGTAACATTGATGTGAGAGAGAAATGTTGACTAGTTGCCTCTCCTACGTGCCCTTTCTGGGGACCACAGAAGAAACCCAGGCATGTGCCCTGACTGGGAACCAAACCTGCGACCTTCCGCTTTGTGGGATGATCCCCAACCAACTGAGCCATACTGGTCAGGGTTGGAATAATTTTCTTTTCTTGAAAACACCACTGCGGGCACCAGAGCCTAAGACCACCAGAACATGATACCACAGAACTCTTCATTGATAATCACGTTCCCTGCATGCCACCTCTGTGCACCGTAAATGCTAATTATTAAGTGTCTCGTCCCCACCAGTGTAAAGCAGTGTGTGTTGCTCCATTTCGCTTTTTACCCCTTCTAGAGATTTCCCCACTTTGCTTTCCCCTGCCTCCTTACTGCATCGCCAGTGGATTTCAGGTACCTTTCTCATGTTCTCTCCTTTCATTCTAAATTCATGAGAGGAACTCAAAACTGCCATTCTCAAGAGCATTTTCCCAGTCTACTGAGATCTTGCTGTGGGCATGTCTTCAAAAACTTGGCTCAGATAAACTCTTAGGAAACTTTTCTATAGGTTTGGACATTCTTTCCTCAACAGAGAGGCTTTTAGTATAAAAGGGCAGGAAGAAGCGTTTTGGGGCAAGAGCACTGTTCTAAGAATTCACAGAAATGCACACTAAAGAAAGGGGAATTTTGCCCTGGCCGCTGTGGCTTGGTGGCTTGGTGGCTTGGTGTCTTCCCACAAGGCGAAAGGTGGCCAGTTCCACTCCCCCTCAGGGTGCATGCCTGGGTTGCGGGTTTAGTACCCGGGCAGGTAGGAGGCAACCAGTTGGTGTTTCTCTCTTGCATCAACATTTCTCTCCCTTTTATCCGCCCTTCCCCTCTCTCTAAAAATAAATCAATAAAATCTTTTTAAAAAGGTGAATTTTACTGAATGTAAATCATATCTCAATAAACCTGACTTTAAAAAATAGGTTGAGAAGAGGCAAGTTCCTTTCAAATGAGCAAAAATCATTGTATAATTGGGTGTTCATTTAAGTCAGAATGTGAGATTCATAAAATGAAAATCACAGTGAGCAATAAAGGGAGAGAGTAGTGAATAGTAATAGCCTCCTCCTGGCTGTAGAAACCAAAGATAGCCAAGGTGGCCCTGGGCCCAGCAGGGCCAGAGCGTGGAGTAAGCTGGCGCTAGAGCGGCGAGCTGGAAGCAGCCCCTGGAAGGCCGCTGCCAGGGGCTGGGTGCGGGCTTGGGAGCCCACCCTGCTCAGCCTACCTACCGTGGGATGGGATCTTGGGTGAGCTCAGTCTCTGGAGCTGGCTTCGGGGGACCGGAGTCCTGGAATCTGAGACCCAGGAGACAGTGAGTGTGCCGCTCCTTGCCTCCTGGCCCAGGCCCCCAGCTCCTTTCCCTGACTCCTCCACCCGTACCCCTGCTAAAACAGACCTACCGCTTACCTTTTAACCTCCTCCTCTATCCCTAGGCTCCTGCTCATCATACCCTTTGCTTTCAGCCACCTTTCCTCCTCTAGGCAGTGTGCTCTCCCCCTGCCACCACCAACATCTGGAAGGACTTTCAGGAGAAAGCAGTAAGGAATGGCCAAAAGTGTAGCCTAGGCTGTGGGGGAGCCCTAGGCCTGAGAAGGCCTGGCCCACACCCCTGCCCCTAGGCCTGAGGCAGGGCAGAGTCTGGACTTAGAGCTTTGCCTGGTGCAAAAGCTGGCAAGGCCTGGCTGGGTTGAGGCAGGGGTGTCATGCGGACATCGGGCAGTATTTCTTCCTTCTCCCCACCTCGCCCTGCCCTTGGGTCAGACCTACTGCAGCCACAGGCAGGTGCTAGAGAAATCAGCGGACCTCCAGACTAACGCCTGTGTCACTGCAGCCAGGTGGCCCTCAAGCACCTGGGGAAGATCTGCATAATGTACATGAAGAAGTAGCCTTGAGGTGGGATAGAGTACCCTGTGCTGCCCCCACAAAGACCCCAGATGACAGCTTTCTCAAAAAACAGTGGTGCTGGTCGCTAGGGAACTAACCCATCTCCTCCTGCCCACCCAGCATTCCTTGTCTGTCCACAGGACTGATGACCACAGCGCTGGTCATCTTACTGCTCTGTGGAAGGACTTCAGTGACTCCCCCACCCCCTCTCTACTCACAGGAGACATTCACACTCCTTGGACCTGACATTTGAGACTGTCCAGCCCTGACTGATGTGGCTCGGTTGGTTGGGTGTCTTCGGCAACGCTAACGTCTGAGGTTCGATTCCTGGTCAGGACACACACCTGGATTGTGGGTTTGTCCCTTGGTTGGGATGCATGTGAGAGGCAACTGAGTGATGCTTCTCTCTCACATTGATGTCCCCCTCCCTTCCTTCCCTGATCTCTAAAAACAAATAAATAAAATCTTAAAAAAAGAAAAAAGACTGCCCGGTAGTTTGGCTCTCCTCCCTAAGCGACCTTGGTTCCCGCTGATGCAGTATGCTCCTGTTGCCAGACCTTTCCCTCCCTCCCGCACGGCTGGCCGCGTGACTGCTGCCTGCTAGGGGGCAGTTATCTGACATACCCCCTCTCCCTTCTGCCTTCCAAACCCCGCACATCCAGTACTTCACTGACTCCCTGCCTCCGCCGTGCAGCTTTCTCCGATTCTTGAGCATGCTCTCCCCCACGCCACCACAGGACTTCCTTGCCTGTGACACTCGGTTTGTCAGTACGAAATGAAAAATGTTTCCTGTGCTCATGTTTGGCCACCCCAGTTAAGTACACCCAGGGGATGGAAATCTTGTCCTGCATTTACTTCGTGCCGGGGCAGTGAAAGTAGCCGAGGTTGCCGTGCCCTTAGATGGCTCCTGCCAGGACCGACATGTCCTGGGATTGACAGAAGGTCAGGCAAGACAGTGATTTGGAGGGAAAAAGTCTCAAAAGCATTTATTTAGAGATAAAATTGTTTGCCACGTGATTCTTCAAGGAGAATTTTTTTTTTAAAGATTGTATTTACGGGGACAGGGGAAAAAAAAAGATTGTATTTACTTAGAAGGGAAGGAAGGCAGAAAGAGGGAGACACACTGATGTGTGAGAGAAACATCAATCATATGCTGCTAGCACATGCCCCGCTGGGGACTGGCCTGCAACCCAGGCATGTGCCCAGGTGTGTGCCCTGACCAGGAACTGAACAAGCATGTGCCAGGAATCGACCTTCTGCTCTGGGACAAAGCCCGGCCACCTGAGGCACACCAGCAGTGCTTATCTGTGCCACTCATGCTTTTTGCCCTGGAAGCTGAGCACTTTGACAATTAGGGGCTCCTCTGGCAGGACGGAGTCAGAGGTTTGATCTGGTATGTGAATACCATGGTGACCCAGTGGAGTTTGATCTTTTCTTTCCTGCTGCCACCTGTCCTGCAAGATTTAGTTAATGAATGAAGAGCTTACTCGAGCAAATCCATGGACCGAGCAGGGAATGCCCCATTGAGTTGTCCCAGACTGTAGTATATCCTGCGTGCCCAGAGGAACTTTGTATACTTACTGAAAGTAGTCTAGGGGAAATAGAGTCAATTAGTAGTAGAAAATTTTTAGGGGAAAAGTAGTATATTTTTTAAAATGTTAATTTTCGAATCTATAGTCTTCTTTTCTTAGGCAGAAGTGGCTAAAAAATGTATTGAATATCACCTGGAATAATACGTTTTCCTGGCACCAAGGTGGCTTTTATTCTCGGCTGCATGGAGAAGTGGGGAGAGTCTGGAGCCAAAAACAAGACTTAGGGTGTTATCTAGGTGCGTGTCCTTGCTGTTAGGAGTACAGCCCATTTCTCATTGAACACACAAATGTCACTACTATTTGCTGGATCAACCGTCATTTAGGGTGATAAGCTAAACTTAGCATGACTTCGGGGAAGGAGCTGGTCTGGCCCAAGAGAGAGCTTATTGTAAACTTGACCCAACGAGCCCAGAAGACCAGGGAGACCACCAAGTCTGCTCACACAATGCACACTGACCTGTTATCTTTGATGTTATTTTTGTAGCAAACTACAGGATTCTGTGCTTCTCTTTTTCCTTTGACTTATTGTCAGATCATGCCCGAGTGACACTGTCAACAAACTGCCTGATGGAACTTATCCTATCGTGTTTACATGTGGGATAAGAAATGCCGAGTGCGGGAGGCATCTGGTCCCAGGTCGTTTTGTTGCATGAACATCAGGGTACAAACAGTCAGAAGCATGCCTGAAATTTTTGCCTGCACTCAAAACGTGCTGACATTTTGTTGAGATTTTATGCACTGTCCATCTCCCTTACCTTGGGAAAAAGCTGAGCTGGGAAAGAGGAGGGAGGCAGGTAGCGACACTTTTATTGGAACTAGACCTCCATACTCTTGAAATTAGCTGAATAAAATCTTAAAATTCCTGCTTAGTTACATGCCTGAGATATAAGGACAGCATTGAAAAAATGTATTATTACAAAAAGTACATAATAGTGAGGCAGGAGATAGTCAGGAGTGAGGAAACTCCCAAGGGCCTGGGGGCTAAGACAAAGGACATGGATACAGAGCAGAGACCCTGTTCTAAGACCAGTTCCTCAGGAATAAGAAGAGTCCGGAGGTGCCTCAGGCCTAGGACGGGGGACATCAATATCGATACAGGATAGAGACCCTGTTGTAACACCCATTGTCCCTGCTTTCTGGAAAAGTGCTGAATCACGGTGAATCAGGATTGCACCTATGCAGAAGATGCTGCATGACCCCTGCTTCATTATAATATCATTATAATAAATTAGCATTGTGGGGCCCCTCTCCCCCGGTGGGAAATCAAGAAAATCATGGAAGATCGTATGAGCAGTAGCTAAAAAGTAACATAACCTCTTGTACATGTATGATAAAAGCCCCCCAAAACCAGCCAGGAAATATCCGCCCTGTAAGAATAGAATCCCTCTGGCCCCTGAAGGTCAGTCTCTGCTCAGACTTGACTCGCTCCCACGTACTGTGGAGCGTGCTATGGCTTTAATGAATCTGCTGTCCCTCTGCTACGAACTCTGTGTATTTGGTTCAATCCTTTGTTCACGATCACCAAGAGTCTGGTTACCTGGGCCCACCTGTGACAACAGCATCACAAAAAGTTACATGATTTTTAAAGGGGGATAGTTTATGAATGCTATTTACTTTTCTGTTAGTTACACAACAATCTGGGGCTGCATTTGGTTTAGATGGGCTCAAAGTTTAGGTAACCTGAGAATCCTTCTTTAGGAGAGAGAGATTCCTGCAGAGCCATCTTATTACCTGTCAGGTGGGGGCACTGCAAAAGAAGTCTTGGCAACCGGCTGTTGATTTTAGCGAGGCAGGCGGCTGCTGCTTGTTCACCTGGGGGCTGAAAGAGTGTTAATGCTTTCCCTCCCGTCTTCTAAGTTCTTCTAGGCTGGGTTAATGAGTTGAGAAACCTGCTTCAGGAGGGAGAATTTAGGCAGCCTGATTTGAATTAAGAATGGTGAACAAGGAGCCTCGGGCAGGTGCCTGTTAGCTAGGTAGCCCTTGCGTCCCACTATTTTTGAGTTGCCCAGCAAGAAGTCTCCTGCGCTGTCTGTTCCTGGTAGGTTTTTCTGTCTGAATCTCTTGGTAGAGGGTGGGGAAGGTCAAAGCTTCCTTCTGAGTCTTTTTTTTCTTTTTCCATTTTTTAAACTTTTTTTTTATTGTTGTTCAAGTACTGTTTTCTCCTTTCCCCCCACCCCCCCCACCACTCCCCTCTACCTGAGTCTTTTTTTTTTTTTTTCCTTAACAAAGAGCTTAAAACCAAATCCCAGCAAGACAGCTTCAGGATGGCCAAACTGGTCCTTTCGTTTACAGAGTATCAGCTTGAGCACTTACAGGCCCCTCCCCCTGCCCCCACTCTTTAGGTTTTAAAATTGATTTTATCCCTTCGTTCCTTTCTTTGCTCTCTGGGACTAATGTAACCTCCAACCTTGTTTGGACTAATGCTGTTTCTGCATGACGGGGAGCTATATTCAGTGACGTCTCTGCTAGCCTTGAATTGCCAGACACAATCAGAACACACAAAGTTTTATGGGGGTAGATGTCTTTTTGTTTTTTGTTTTTTGGTTTTTTTTTAAGGTAGCTACTCGTTCCTGTACACAGTGCCATTCTGCTAATATCCAGATAAGGCTTTGTGATGTGGGAGCGCATGCAGGATTAGGTCTGGAGGCTTGGGTTGCTACCCTCCTCTGCCCCTTAAAAGTGGTATGACCTTGGACAATGTAATTAATCTCCTTGACTCGTTTTCCAAATTGGAAAATGTAGATAATACTACAATCTGTTTATAGGACTTTTATGAAAATTAAATGGGATAATAAATGTGGAAAATACTCTGAAAACTGCAGTGTGGAGATGAAGGCAGCCACCCCAGCACTGACACCCCTTCATCCCCTTATGTTCCCCTCTGGTGCTGTTTCTTCCTCTATGGTCTTTGTACTGGAGTCTGTGGGAATTGAGGAGGTAAATGCATGTGTGTAGTCCGTCTAACTATGAAATCAAAAGTTCTTACTTTTAAAATAATGTTAACTTTTTCCTCATTATAAAATAATAAGTGGATATTGTTAAAAAGTTGAAAAACTACAAAAAGTAAAAGACGAAATTACTACTAATGATATAGCCCAGCAATAACCTCTTTAACATTCTGATATATATCCTTTTAGGTTTATTTTTCCCTCTGTGTGTGTAATAGAATTGGAAGCATGCAATATATAGAATTTAGTATTTCAATTTTATTTAGCCCATTTCCTTTTTATTTTCTTTTTACAGACTTTATTTATCTTTAGAGAGAAGAAGGGTGGGAGAAAGAGAGGGAGAGAAACATCAATGTGTGGTTGCCTCTCGCGTGCCCTCTACTGGGGACCAACCCCGCAACCCAGGCTTGTGACCTGACTGGGAATCGAACTGGCGACCCTTTGGTTTGCAGGTCGGCACTGAGTCCACTGAGCCGCACCTGCCAGGGCTATTTAGCACATTTTCTAAACGTAAACATTTAGAAATGTTTTAAATGTTTGTGTTACACAACTGTATTGTACAGCTGTACCATACTTTATTTGACCATTTCTTTATTGGTGATTACTCAGTTGTTTGTAATTTAGTGTAATAAATTAAAAAAAAAAACTGCAAAATTCCTTGCTAACATTAGTAGTAGTTATTTCTGTATTGGCAGATGGTTATGAAATTAATCTGGAACTAAAAGGCTATTTTGTAATTTTTATTTTATTATTTTAAGATTTTATTTATTTATTTTTTGAGAGAGGGCATGGGAGGGAGAAAGAAAGGGAGAGAAACATCCCTGTGAGAGAGAGAAACATTGATCAGCTGCCTCTCACATGCGTCCTGGTAGGGGACCTGGCCCACAACCCAGGCACGTGCCCTGACCAGGAATGAACCGGTGACCTTTTGCTTTGCGGGATGACACCCCACCAACTGAGCCACCTCGGTCAGCGCTGTAATTCTTCCTTCCTGCCTTTTTACAGTACTTACATGGGAGAGTGCTTTTCAGAACGCAACCTGATACAACGTACGTGAGCGCTGCGATCGCAGTGGGGTGGGACCACGACGTTAGTGACTGTCCTGAAGAATGGTCCCCGGAGACCATTAGCTGGCATACTCAATTTTAAGCGTGACTTTCTAGACCTTCAGGTGAAGGACACTCAGGTCCTCTTTCTAGGACCTGTGTTTTAACTAATACCATATCCTAATCAATTATGTAGAAGAGTAATTCCC
Organism: Macrotus californicus; assembly: GCA_007922815.1. Lineage (NCBI taxonomy): Eukaryota > Metazoa > Chordata > Mammalia > Chiroptera > Phyllostomidae > Macrotus > Macrotus californicus. The sequence continues at coordinate 27,300 of VMDR010003748.1, forward strand.
TTAATACCTAGTTGTACTGCTTGGTCTGTGATTTTTCTTTTTTTAGGTGAGTGCCTGGGTGGTGCTTTGTGCTGGAAGGACCTTGTCATCCTTGCCCCCAACATTGGGTTCTGCCCTTCATGTTTGGTCACTGCCAATTTGATTACAATTCACAACATGAAACTAGAGTGGCCGCTGAGAAACAGCAGGGAATATTATAACTATACCTGGAACGGTTCCAGTTTGGTGAGGAGCAAGTGTCTACTGAGTGAATCTCATTGAGGGAGACGCTGTGTCCTTTGGAAATCTCCGTTCTACCTTCTGTTTAACGGCAACCTCTCAAAGTTTGGTATTTAATGAGGCGCTTTTAAGTTTGTGAATACAGTGAAACGCCCAGAGAGAAAAATGATGGCATTCAAGGAAAATCATCCTTATGATACGTGTGCTCCTCATCTGCTGAGCAACCCAGTAACTGTCCGAGTGCTGGAGACGAAATGCGAGTGAGCTCTGTTTTTAGGTGACTATCGTTTTGCTTCTGCAACGTTTTGCCGCTTCAAACTCCTTGAGACAGAACCAGCCAGAAGATGCCAAGTAATTTACAATGGAGGACTCACAGGGCATGAAAAAACTAATATTTGATGCAAATTTCACGGTTAAGGTAAATAAAAATTTCTGAGAGAGATCAATTTGTTCTTCCACTTTTTTGTGCATTCGTGGGTTTATTCTTTTCTTTTTTATTATTGCATTTTTTCCATCACCATTTATCCCCCTTACACCTCCACCCTCCCCAGTAGTTCCCACACTGTTGTTCATGACCATCTGCCCTTCTTCCTTTTTGCTCAGTCCCTCCAACTCCTGACTCATTGGTTGATTCTTGTATGTGCCCTGACCAGGACTGAACCCTCAACTTTGACATAGGGAGATGACTAACCAACTGAGCAAACTGGCCAGGGCCAAAGTGGAACCGGAGAAATCAGCGTCCGTGCCGCCTGTCACCACTAGAACCAATAAGTGGAGACAGGGATTAAATCTTCAAGGGCACTTTATTCAGATGGCCAGCGATCTGAGAAGACAGTGGGTTATGCACTCTAATAGACCGTCTTACATTTCCTTTCAAGCCAGCCTTCTTTATAAGGAGAAAAAAGTGTAGGGAAGGGATTTGGAATTCAAGGGAAAAAAAAAGGTGTAGGTAAGGGATCTGGAATTCAGGAAAGAGGTTAACCAGATAAAAGCTGCAGTCCAGCAATTTCTCTGACTTTCTTTCACCCTTTGTCCCATGATGTTCTATCTGCGTCCTGAGTCCTGTGTTCCGGGTGATTTTCTTTATCTGTTTCCTGGTTGGTGGGGATGTCTCACCCCGGGAAACAGTGGCTCAGATGCTATCTTGATCGCTTGTGGTCTCTTCTGGAGCACAAAGGTCGACTTGCTTGTCATCTCCTGGAATCAGGGTGGGGTGTACCCTCAGTTCCTGAAACAATAGCTTTTTCCATGCATTTACTAAGTTTATTAACTATTACCTAAAACTAAAATTTTCCAACTCTTCAGTTCCCCCATCAAAAGTACAGTAGGTTTTATTTTCTCAAAATGGAAAAGTATAGGCTTCAGAATCAGATATGTGGGTTCAAATTCTGGCTCTATTATTTATTACTGGAGTAAACTCTAATAAGTCACCAAAATTCTTTGAGATAGTTTGTTCCACTATAAAAGTAGGGATGAACAATGCTTACCTTGCAGAATTTTTATAAAGGTTAGCAATACTATAGCAAAACATTTGTACACACTGGGAACCCAGTAAATAGAAGATACAGCCTTTTTTTTCCAAAGATGGAAGGACTTCCTCCTCCCTTCCTTCCCTCCTCTTCCTCCTCCTCCTCCTTCTCATTCTTCTTTCTGAATAGCATCTTCAAATTTCTCAGCTACTTCCTGGTATAGTGGAGTCATTAATGCTTTTTCACTGACGCACAGCCCTGTGACCTACGGCCTGATCCAACAGATTCACAGAATCAGAAAGGGAAGAGCTTTTGAACTTATTGCTCTGGTCTAGTGGCTTTAAAAAAAACACTTTTAACAACAGAATTATTTTTTATTTATTGATTTGAGAGAGAGAGAGACTTCAATTTGTTGTACCACTTATTTATGCATTCATTGGTTGATTTTTGTATGTGCCCTGATTGGGATTGAACCCACAACCTTGGTGTGTTAGGACAGTACTCTAACCAGCTGAGCAACCCGGCCAGGGCCTACTAACAGAATTATTTTTTAAGTAACATCTTATTTAAAACACCAATACTTACTATGTCAGGGATTGCTTTATATAACTTCAACATATGAAGAGCAAAAGCAGTTTATCTGATGGTAGCCCAGAATCTCCAGTGCTCACTCCTGCTTTCCAAGGCATTGGCCCCTCATACACTTCCCAGGCACCCTGGGACTCATGGAAACACTTTAAAATCACCAGTCCAAAGCCCTCATTTTAGTGATGAATAAGGTGAAGCTTAGTGTTTTCTACACCTGTCTCTGAGGAGAGATTAGATCTCAGAGCAATGAGTCTGAATCCTTTTTTTGTATTGCCACCAAAGAAAAACTACTACAACACTAGTCAATTCCATCTGGAAATAGGCATGAAACTGGCAGCAAGGTCTGATCATGAATGAATACGTGTAGTCTTGCATCCTGAAATGGCATTCTTTAGTAAAACTTCTGGATGTTTTTCTTTTGTCGAGATTAAAGTAGCACTTCTTTTCTTTCTCTTTAAGATTTTACTTACTTATTTTTAGAGAGGGGAAGGGAAAGAGCAAGAAAGGGAAAGAAACATCAACGTGTGGTTGCCTCTTGAGGTTGCCTACTGGGAATCAGGCCTGCAACCCAGGAATGTGTCCTGACTGGGAATCGAACTGGCAACCCTGTGGTTCGCAGACCAGTGCTCAATTCACTGAGCCACACCAGCCAGGGCTAAAGTGGCATTTCTCAGTGTATGTTTTTGATGCACCCTTCAGGAAGGAGAAATTGTTGAAGTGGATGAGGAAACAGCACCTGTCTTGAAGAATTCATGATTTGCCCAAGATTTTCTGATCAGACCAACTGGAGAGAAGTTGCCAACACGTGGAGTCTGTTTCTGCTTTAGAATCAAAGGTTTGGCTTTCAGTTTCTTACCCGCAGAGAAGCTTTGAATAAGCATGATGCTGGCCACGGACAACCGAAGCAAGAAACAAGTCATTACTCTTTCCTTTTTAAGTCCTCACCCGGAAGCATGCACACTGATTTTTTTTTTTTTTTTTTTTTGAGAGGGAAAGGGGGAGAGAGAGAGGGAGAGAAACATTGATGTGAGAGAGAAACATTGATTGGCTGGCTCCCTACCAGAGACCAAACCAACAACCTAGGCATGTGCCCCCACTGGGAATTGAACCCTCGATCTCTTGGGCTTCAGCTGCCAGCCGCTGCTCCAACTAACTGAGCCACACCAACCAGGGCTGATCTTGTTTCTTAGTAAACAGCCTAAAATCAATATCCCCAAAAGCAGCTTCAGGATGGCAAAACTTTGGTCCCTTCACTTGATAATGTCCTTTGATGCACAAAAGATTTTAATTTTGAAGTCCAATTTATCTATTTTTTTGTTTGGTTGCTCGTGCTTTTCATGCAATAGCTAAGAATCCATTGCTTAATCCAAGGTCATGAAGATCCTTCTAGTATACTCATGGCTTTGCTTTTCATGTTTAAAATTTTAATCCATCTGATTTACTTTAGCCTAAGTGTTGAGGTAAGAGTGGGACTATATTTTTCCAAGCATTAACTAGTTCAAGTTTTTCCATTTCCTTGACTAAACATCATTTCTCCACTGTTTGTATCATAGCTTAATTTCTTTTTCTTTTTTATATTTTATTTATTTACTTTTAGAGAGAGGGGAAGGGAGGGAGAAAGAGAGGGAGAGAAACATTGATGTGTGGTTGCCTCTCACACACCCCCAGTGGGGGACCTGGCCCGCAACCCAGGCACATGCCCTGACTGGGAACTGAACCCGTGATCCTCCAGTTTGCGGGAGGACACCCAGCTCACTGAGCAACCCCAGCCAGGGCATCATACCTTAATTTCTTAAATGTATATTTGAGACAATATTCCACTGTGTTCTAAAATTATTTTCTAATATATTTTTATTCATATTTAGAATTATTGTAATAACTGAGATATTGGTACAGCATTTGCTATAGAATGTCATCACATCATCTCTTACAACTATCCATTAAAGAAGACAGGAAGATATAACAGATATTAGCATCCCTCTTTGCCTTTCTCTCTCATATATTTTCACCTTTTCCCCATTCATGCTATCATAATTATTAATCCACTCATTCACTTACAATATTTTATTGTTAGGCCAGACTTAGGGATGGGTGGCAAGTCTCCTGTGGCTGACAGAACTCCTAACATTCACCACAGTCAGGACAGTCATGCACCTCATGGGCTGAATTCAGAGGGAGGCCAGGGAGGAAAGGGCTCATGTTGCTGTGGCCAGATGGGCCACTGCAGAGGTTTGGAGTCCGCTGGCCTCAGAGTCAGATACACTAGGTTCTGTCTTGGCTCTGTCACTTCTGTGTGATCTTGGGTATGTTCCCTTATCTCCCTAAACCCTTAGCTTCCTCATGTGGAATGGGGAGGCAATAATCACCTTTTCCTGTCAGGTTGTGAAGACCAAATGAAATGAACATGTTAGCCCAATGCCTGGCACATAATACATAGTGAATTTCTTTTTTAATCCTCACTCGAGAATATGTTTTTATTAATTTCAGAGAGAGGAAGGGAGAGAAAGGGAGAAAGAGAGAAACTTCAATGTCAGAGAGAAACATCGATCAGCTGCCCCCCACCCCCGACCCCTGTACGTGCCCTGACCAACCAGTAATCAAACCCACAACCCAGGCATGTGCCCTGGGAATCGAATTTGTGTAGGGGATGATGCTCCAACCAGCTGAGCCACCCAGCCAGGGCATGGTACATACTTAAGAGATAGAAGCAGTTATAAGTATGGATTTGTACTTACTAAGATTCTTGGTTGCTTGGGACTCTGTTCTAAGTATTTGAGTTCTGACCATCTTTATAGGATTCTTTTATCATTTTCCCATACATCCTTTCTCTTGGGCTCAGAAATTCTGTAATCTCTCTCCTTAAATTTTTTGCTGTCTGTTGCTTGTATTTTATAGTAATTGTGGGTGCATTGAACATACACTGATACCCAAGTAACTTGTGCCTTTGTCTCCTTTTGGTGCTTCATAAGCAGCCTTTAGGAATAAAGCTGCAGCCTTGGCTGGCTAGCTCAGTTAGTTCGAAACCACACGGTAGTGGGCATGACCCCGGTCAGGGCACAGACAAGAACCAACCCACGGATGCATAAAAAAGTGGAACAACAAATCTGGTTCCTCTCCCTCTCTCCCTTCCTCTCTAAAATCAATAAATAAAAACATTTTTTTAAAAAGAGCAAAGTTGCTCTTTGATTTGCACCGACGGCCTACGACATGGTGCCTGCCAGGAGCCTAAGAAGGCAAACCTGGACATTTGGTTCGGGCTTCCTCATCCAGTAGAAGATGGAATTTTTTATTTCGGAAATTTTGAATAGTTTCTATGGGAGAAGGTTTAAGTTAGTGGAAAACTGGAACTCTTGGAAATGTTGATCGCATGGAGTGCTTCAAGAATCAAATCATGGTTTCTGAGAAACAGTTCTGTAAAAGATATTTGAAATATCTTCCCCCCAAAAACCTTAACAAGAGCAGTCTTTGTGACTGGCTTCGTGTAGCTGCATCTGACAAGGAGACTTAGGAGCTTTGTTACTTCCAGACTAGTCCCAATGAAGATAAGTCTGAGTCTGAGGCCCCCTTTATTGGGCTTTGCTTGCTAATAAAACAAATGGAGTGTACAAGAGAAACATCTAGAAGTGGACTTTCGGTTTATCAGTGAGTTAAAAACAGTGCTCTGGAGGGGAAAAGAGTAAAGCTTATTTGGAGATAACTCTAAGGAAAATGGTAAATTTGTAGCTGAGAAAGTTTAATCAAACATAAGAGAAAAGAATCCCAGAGCCAAAACACCTAGTATGTTCTTGTTTGGCCGCTATCACCAGCCTGAATCAATCCCAGGCTAAGCACAGAAAACGCCGGGAGAACTGAGGACCGGTTTCCTTGCTTTGCTGTGTTAAACTCTCCAGCACTCGGCTGTTGGCGCTCTTCTGGCTTTCTAAGCTAAAACTTTTCTTGGAAGGTAGAGAAATGTGACTTCTGACTTTGCAGTCCATCAGCTATTTCACAAATGTATGACTGGTACTTTGAAATTCTTGGGAGTTCATTGATTCTATAAAACCCGTCGATTGGAATTCATGTTTATTTTGAAATGTTTTCGTCACTCTAGTTCCCCTGGAAGCCGGTTTCCAGAATACTGGCTACGTAAGCTGCCAGGGGATTGCAGTTACCTACAGGAAAGGAGTCTTTCCTCCAGGCACCGCATTTCAGTACACTCTGGCCATAAAAACGTAGTTAAATGGCTTTGCTTCTGCAGAAAACCATTTTCCGTCAGCGTGGTTGTTTTTGTTCCCCTCCTAGTGTGCACGGGGGCCATGCACAGGTGGGCTTTCGACCTCAGTGCAGATTGTAACATTCTTCATGTTTGATTGTAACATTCTTCATATTTGAACTGGTTTATCCCAGCAACCTTCTTACTATTCTGCCTTAATGATCTCAGCCTGAACACGTGCCAATGTCTTTAGAACAGTTTCAAGTTTTTGAAACGGGAATAATTGACACTGAAGGCAGATTTAAAGAATGAAACAGCTGGTGTGTCCTAGAAACATAACCTTGTGCTCTGAGGGAGGACACTCCTATCTTTTTTATTGCCGACCTTTATGATAAACCCTCAAGTACAGCACGGGAAGGTGGCGCCCTGGGATTGGTTTGTTCCTGCTTTCATCCCCCGTTCATTGCTGCAATAGAGAGGAATGTGAGGTGCTGCCTCTTCCAAGTTTTGACTCCATAATGACTGTTTTTGAGAGTCTTCCTTTTGTCTCCTTTCTTCTCCCTCATCCTCCTTCTTTTTTAATCCTGGCAAAGTGTATTTTGCTGTTAAAAGAACTAAATTATTAAAACGCTACAGCAGCCCTGGCTGGGGTCGCTCAGTACGTTGAGCGCCAGCCTGCAAACATAAAGGTTGCCGGTTGGATTCCTGGTCAGGGCACGTGCCTGGGTTGCAGGCCAGGTCTCTCCTTCTCTTTCCCTTTCCCTTCCCCTCTCTCTAAAAAAATAAATAAAATCTTTTAAAAAATAACAACACTGCAGTATCTGAAATGATGCAAGTAAGACTTGTGCTATGCATGCACTGCCTTGCTTCATTCAATAGTAGTGGTCCAGTCCATGAACATGGACAGCAGTGTAATAATACAGAGGACCCAGCCTTTATTGAATAGTTAATATATTCAAGGCACCATGCCATTTAGTTTTCACAATAACTTTAAAATGTATTTATTATTGTATTTTTTCCATTTATCCCCCTCACAACCTCTTGTACCTCCCCCCACTCCTCTCCCCCACCCCCTGCACAATAACTCATTTTTCAGGTTAAGAAACTGAGACTGAGAGATTAATTTTCTTTTTTTAAAAAAAATATTGTATTTTATTTTTAGAGAGAGGGGAAGGGAGAGAGAAAGAGAAACATTGATTGGCTGTCTCTCACATGCCCCTCACCAGGGACCTGGCCCACGACCCAGGCACGTGCCCTGATCGGGAATTGAACTGGCGACCTTTTGCTTTGTGGGAGGACGCACAACCCAGCGGGCCACACCGGTCAAGGCAGAGAGATTTGTTTTCTAATCCAAGGTCACACAGCTAGGAAGTGGTGAATTTGAACCCATGTCTGCTTCTAGAGCTGACACTCTTGCCATATGCTATACGAACTCTCTGTGTGTATGCTTTCATAGGGTCACAGGGTGGCGTGTGCCGAAGGGCTGCTTATAAAGATATCCCGTCTTTTATTTCCTTTTGAGGGCTGGGAGCATTTGGAAGTGATATTAACATCACTATCTCCCGTTAAGAAAGGACACGGAGTGGGAAGAAGAGTATGGACAATCATTTAACTGGGTGAAAGGGGGAGAGGCTAACCCTTCCAAGCAGGAGTTCCAGTGCACGGAGAGGGGGAAAGACAATGGGTGTGAGTCCTGGCACCAGCTACCACCTCAGCCAGCCCTCCTCCAGCCTTGGAGAGTCCCCGCGGGGTTCTAGTCTGCCTGAAAAAGAGCCATGTGCAAAGAGACAAAGCAAAAGATTGCCAGTTCGATTCCTGGTCAGAGCTAGGGAGCCCAGATCTAGGCAGACCTCTCCATTTTAGACAAGTGGCAACTGAGGGCCACAGAGGCCAAGGCCACCAGCACGTGACATCAGTAAAGAGAGTGGGCCATAAGACCCATTCGTGAATGTAAGGTCTGTGACTGCCCTTTCTGTTTGCAGTGACCACCACTAAGTAGTGCATGTGTAAATACATGGTTCATGATATCATCGTCACTATGGAAGGTGGCTCATGCCTGCTCTTGAGTTCCTACCTCTGTGTCTAGTTTCTCTCTGGCCCCACTGGCACTGCTGTTGGAGGAGAAGGGGGGAAAAATAAACACTGACATTTTGTCTTTTGAGAACTCCACTCTCTGTCCTGAGATCTTGCTGGCCTTTGGTGACAATCTCTACATCTGAAAGTCAGCAATTGCCAGCGATGGCTCTGGTATTTAGGACTTAGCCTTCTTATCTTGCTCACATTTCTGGGGATTAGAGAAGAGGTTTCAGCATCTCAGCATCTCAGCTCCGAAAGGCTAAAAGGCACATACCAATGGGAATCCCACAAAACAAAACAAAGCAAAACAAACTCTCTTGGTCCAATAGGGATTGCCTTTAAGAAGCTTTATTTTTTTTAATTATTGTTTATTGTTTTTTTGAAAGATTTTAGTTATTTATTTAGAGGGAGGGGAAGGGAAGGAGAGAGAGAGGGAGAGAAACATTGATTGGTTGCCTCTCGCATGTCCCCAACCAGTCCCTCATCCCAGGCCTGTGCCCTGACGAGGAATTGAACTGGTGACCCTCTGCTTGCAGTAGGACACCCAACCAGCTGAGTCATGCTGGCCAGGGACTTCAAGAAGCTTTAGATGAAGTTTACTTTGGAAGTGGTAATACCTTGATTAAAAACTTCAGAAAAAGATGGCCACCTTCCTAACTGAATGACTGATACTGCCCCGAGGACTCCAAGAAACTGTGCAGTTTTATCTCCCTTCTGGGTAAATCAACCTGAATCAAACTGAAATGTTAGGGTTTGGTCCATCAAACACCTCTGACATGCCCTTTCATTCAGTTTGTCATTTGATGGGGTCACATCACAGACCCATGCAAGTCTGCAGGGAAGCCCCACAGCACACAATCCGGCTGTCCCCCGGTGTCGCTGGGGACGCTGAGGCAAGGAGAGGAGCTGCTCTGAAGACATTGGGCAGGTGAAGGAATGAGTTACATGTCTCTTTTTCTTTTTTTTAAAGATTTTAATTTATTTTCAGAGAGAGGAGAGTGAAGGGAGAAAGAGGAGAGAAATATCGATGCATGAGAGAAACAACTGCTGGTTGCCTCTTGCACGCCCCCACCAGGGACCTGGCCCACCACGGGGCATGTGCCACGAGGGGGAGTCCAACCTTGGTTTGCAGGACTATGCCCAACTCCGTGGGCCACTCCAGTCAGGGCTATGCATGTTTTTTACCCTGCTCTTCCCCACAGCACAGATCCTAAGGAAGAATAAAAGGTAAAATTCACCATAATCTAGATCACTGGTAAAAAGAAGTGAATTCTTTTTAGAAGATATCAATGAAGGGTTCACAGCAAATCACCTGAAGACTAGTTACGCAAAGTTTTTCTCCGTCTTAAGTAATTCGAAGTTCTGATGCCACCTAGCGGTCAGAGGTGGAACTGAGAGGCTGTCTTAGGGCTTGGCCAACCCGCAAGCAAGGCTTCAGAAATAATTGTCAGTCTCAGGAAAAACATCTTTCTTCTGGCCTGCAGAGCCCCATTTAGACTTTTCAGCTTGTTTGCTCCTTAAACAAAGCTCCTACTGAAATTGTGCTGATCATGCCAAAAGATTGCCAAATCAAATTCGGTAGGAATGCTCTTGGGTTAACTGGTCTTTTAAATCAAACAAACAAAACAAAATTCTGTTGAATGAAGAACACAAATGATAAATTCCTTTGACCTCAGTTTGCCTTAATGTAGGACAACATAATGACTATCTATAGTAAATCCTAACCAGATTAGGAAAAGGGTGTGATCATTTTTAAAAGACGATCTAGAGGTTGGTGGGTTTTCTTTTACTTCACTGGCACCTTAGGAAAGTGTTAGATTTCGTTCTAGTTTCCACAGTTAAAGGAGAAGATTGAGGAATATTTCAAGGCTGATTGCATTATTAGAAATTAAGAACACTGAGGACAGCTTCAAGAATGATTAAATAAATGGAAGTCCAGCTGTGCTCTGAGACTTTGTCAGAGGACACTGAAAGATGGCAAGGGTCACGTAAACCATGGTCCTTGTCACCAGGAGCTGATAGTTCATTTTTAAATAACAGTTTCAAGTGGTGCAGGGTTTTAATGAGAAAATTTCAATCAGTTGCTCTGAGCTCAGCGCACAAACAAGGGGGAGCTGGCATGGCCCAAGAGATTTTTTCATTTGGAGTATGTGAATTTTAGACCTTGTCAAACATGGGAATGGATTCTACAGGGACAGACTCCTCTTTTAATACAGCTGTTAAAAGTGGAGAAATTCTGCCCTGGCTGGGTAGCTCAGTTGGTTGGAGCATTGTCCTGATGTGCCAGGGATGCGGGTTTGGTCCCCAGTCAGGGCACATACAGGAAAACCAGTGAATGCACAAATGAGATTTCTCTTTCTGTCACTCAAATCAATTAATAAAGTAAAAATAAAAATATTTTAAATGGAGAAATTCTCAGATTACTAAGTATGCTCAGCTATACACCCTCACTGCTACTAACTGAGGGAAGTTCTGGGTGATATCTTTTGAGCCCTATTTGTCTCTGTGACCTTGATTGTAAGCAGTGCTTTCTCGGTTTTAGAATTCAGTATTTACCTAGGCATAACCTACTTTGGTGACAGCGTAAGCTAGAAAGGTACAGCTCGGGTTAAGCATACCTCACTATCCATGAGCACGAGGTGGGCCTGCTGCAAAGCCTTGCGCTTGCTGAAAAGCAAGCGTTCTGGTTATTCGGCGTATTAGTCTCCTCCAAAGTTAAGGGCAAAAGGCATTAGCCTCTCACTTGTCATTCTGAACTCTCAGGTCCCCCCAAAAGATGTTGAATGATAAGACTAAGCTGGAATGTAGGGATTCACCTTGTCCTTTTCCCAAGAATAACATTGTATGCATTATTTTCCAACAAAAAATATTTTAAGAATTGTATTGGACTTATAATCTAGAAAAGATATTAGACAATATAAAATAAAAGTAGGTGTATTTTGCTCAGAAAATAGCAAATAGTTATTTAAATACTTAAAATAAGTGAAAGAGCCCTGGCTGGCATAGCTCAGTGGATTGAGCATGGGCCTGCGAACCAAAGGTTCAATTCCCAGTCAGAGCACATGCCTGGGTTGCGGGCCAGATCCTCATTGGGGGGATGTACAAGAGGCAACCACACACTGATGTTTCTCTTTCTCTCTTTCTCTCTCCCTTGTCCTCTTTCTAAAAAAAATAAATAAAATATTAAAAAATAAATAAAATAAAATAGGTGAAAGAGACAACTAGGAATGTACAGCTTATAAGAGAGGATACCTCTCCTTCGAGAATGAGAGGCAGCATGGCATGATGGGTAGGAAGAGCAACACCCCCGCCCCGGGCCAACTTTAAAGGTTTTTTTCCCTCTCATCTCTGCCATTTAGCATTTTGGTCTTGAGAAAATTATTTAGCATCTCCGTGCCTTTATTTCCTCATCTGAAGGAAGTTCTGTGAGAGCGTCCATGGCCTGCTTTAGAGTATTGTTAGTTTGGACCTAGGTGGTGGCCACCAGCATGTGATGGCCTTTGCTGCCCGAGCATGGGTTAGGGAGCTGCCTGCAGCTCTTCCAACAGCAGGCAGTTGTCTCCCAAACGTTTTATTAGGACAGTTCTCAAATATGCAGAAAAGTTCAAAGAATTGTAATGACTACCCATTTACCCACTACCTTTTGCACTTGTTTTACACATTTCAAGATACTTACTCACATTAGAGCTGTAGAAATGGGCCTAAATCTTTCCTAGCCATGAGCCCTTTCCAAGAAATATTGGACTTGAGAGTTTAAGGAGCAGATTTTCTCTTAATTGGTCATTGCATCAAACATACCGTATTTTGCCATATATACTGCACTCTCGTGTATAATGTGCACCCACGTTTTTGTGCGTATTATACACAGGATTATTCTACCCATGGTATGTGTTCATTATACCCATCTATAATGTGCATCCTTATTTTTCCCTCAAAAATTTGGGCAAAAGAGTGCACATTGTACACGGCAAAATATGGTGGTTTTTTTCAGCGCTTCATCATCACAGGGGCAGGATGTATTTAAAAGCCGTGGAGCCTGCAGAGGCTTGTCAGCACACCTACCAGAGTAGGCCCAGCAGTTGCCTGAACAGGACCCCCACCCGCCTCCCTCACCTCCAGCCACAGAGCTTAAAAGGCCATGGCTCTGTGCCAAGACAGGAGCAGAACCTGTGCCTCTGGTTGATCCTTGGCCTTTCCATGAATGGCTCCCACAGAGCAGCCAAAACAGTCAGTAATTCTGCCTTCATAGGTTGGGAGGTCAACTAAACTCATCTGACAAGGACTGTAAACTTACCCATCCGTTATTTCAATTTTCTCACTGAATATTAATTAAATACCTACTCGAGTGTGTCAGGCACTGTCCCAGGCAAGGATCACTAACAATGGAATATTGTACACACCGTGGAGCAACAGGACAAAAGCAGCTAAGCATGTTTTCTCCACGTGGCTGGCATCTGTCCTCACTTCTGTGATTCGCCAAGTTTCTTCAACCACACGCCACAGTTTGGGGCTGAACAAGGGTTCTTTTGTAGACCCTGTCCTAGGCGTCTGTAGAGGGAGATCTCACTAGATTAGAAAAATGAAGTCTTTTGCATATATGAAGCTAGAATTAAAAGTCCTAATCAAGTAAGTCCGACTCGAGCTTTATTGCTTCGTTCCAGTCTCTGTTCAACCGCTGATCCTGCGATTCCTGGAGGCACAACTCCCACCGAGGTCAAGGGGAGTGTTCTGTGAATGTGAGTTTTGTACTTAATCTCCTGCCGAGTGAGCCTTGCTTGTCTTGGACTGACTGCCGTACCAGTGCCCTTCTCCAGTGGGGACACTCTAGCCCCTCCTTTCATGTGGCAGTGATATGCTCCAGGTGAGGGGAGAATCTATTTGGAACAAAAATGTTCTGCCCTAATGCTTTTCCATTGCCTCATATACATTGTCCAGAAGACAGAGAGAATTAAAAACATAGGGTGGTGAGTCAATAATATTCCGTATGCACTTAAGCCAGAGATGGGTCTGCTAGTAACTCTTAAAGCTAGGTCTAAAGTCATTAACCTTCTCATCCATGGGATGAACGTGATGCAGGAGACAGAAAGCAGGCATCCTTTCTGGACTTGGCTGTGCTGCTGAGCTAGTTACCTGCTTGTTCATAGGAAAGTCATTTGTCTACTTTAGGGTTCACTTTCCCTAGCCGTTAAATAAGTGTGTTGAACTTGGTATGCTCCAAGTTCTCTTCCAGGCTTTGAAACAGATGTATGGAATGGTCACAGTTTTTAAAATTGCTTGAATTAGTTGCTCACATTTATAAATCAGTAGGTTTTACATGCGCTATGAATTGTTGGCTTCTCTTGAAAAACTGGAAATGCTGGCATCATTGACCCTGCATTTCTGCCTCCGCTGCCATGACCAGAGTGAGTAATGGCTTCCCCCTCAAGCAGGGCATGTCCCTTTAGACAGTTCTTCACCATCCCTACCCAGTCTGCTTTACTGGCCTTTTGAGCGGTAGCCCTGTTTTAGGACTAGAATTAGCAAAATTTCATCAAAGATACAAGTTAATTTTCTTCTTCTTTTTTTTTTTTATTGTAGTTCAGTGGCAGGTCAATGGCTCAATCTATGATTCTGACATGTATTTAATTCATTACAGGCACTAGCCAAGAAGGGCACATGGAGCTTTGCAGAGAATGCTCGCAGGAGGGACCCAAAGTGTGCTGGAGCACTTATGGTAATTTGACATATAACTCAGAGCCTAATTGTGTCAGGTGAGGCGGCCTGGGTAGTTCACTCTCTGTTCCCAGAGTTAACAAGCTTCTGTCGCATAACTCTCTTTGTGAATATCAAATGAGCATCCTCTGGAAGGCAAATCCTCAAAAGGTCAACTTACTGAGGAGGAAAGGTTTGCACAGCAAGGGCAGGAGAACACGTGTGGCTTTTCCGCTTGGTAGTTAATGTTTTATGAACTGTCCTTATTTTTTTTTTCTTATTAACCTTACTGTTCTTTTCCATTGGATCTACCTAGGGAAATGCGGCAAAGGAGGTATTTTTATTTTTGCTTTTAAACAATGTAGCAGAAGCTCATGAAGCTGATGCAATCCTTTAAAAATGGTGATTTCTCACGGTAACGAGGAAGATTCATTGTGGATAGGAACCAAGCCAAATATCCCAAGTTGATCCTTTACTAAAAATAATTTCCTCACATCTCCCTCACAATGCTGATTTTTCTAACTTTACAGAAGAGAAAGCCAAGGCTAAGCATGTTTAAGTAGTTTGCACAATGGGAGTACACTGTAAGTGTTAGGGCCGAGGCTCGCACTAGGTCCTCTGATTCTCTGCCCATTGTGTTACAGGGTTTGCGCTTGCTCTTCTTCCGGGAATTCCTAAATTTAAAAATATAGACATAAGAAGGGAAATGATTATCCTAGCAGTCAGGGTAGTATTTACATCTAAGGTGGAGGACAGGGGTGTGATCTGAAAGGCATATATGGGGTTTTGTTCAACTAGGGGGTAGTTCCTTAACCATCATAAATTCTTACAAAGGGAACCTGATCTTTGCCTGGGACTGTCCCAGTTTAAGCCTTAAACTAGGTCAATTATTAATAGTCCTTTTTTTTATTCTCTAATGGGTTTTGTTTCAGACGATAAATGAATTTATTACACATATTTTTTGCACTTTTATGTATGTTTATTATATCTCAAAAATTTGTTTAGGTTTAAAAATATTTTATTAGGAAGTTTGACCTATGGTTAGCATTCTGGGCCATCCTGACAAACCTTACATTCGCGCTGAGGTTCACGGTTACTGGGTAGACCGCAGTGTTAGTAGCTATGATTCAGGTGAGGACTTCCTAGACAGCGGATTGTGCTGTCCTCTCCTTTTCTGGGGCATGAGATCGTCATCTCTGTTTCTTGGTCCTACATGTGGCTTGAGAAGTTGTGTATCCCTTAGTCCTAACTGTGAAGGTCAGTCTAAGATAAGATATGAGAAATTACTCTGAAATCCATGAAGGTGTTTTTCTACTTCCCGGAGTGGCGAGGGTTTCCTGAGTCCCTAAGTGGCAGGAGCCCAGCATCACTGCACTGGTTTCTGTCAGTTCATCTTCCTATAACAGAGCTCTTCTACTGAGAACTTAAAAAAAAATCTATTTATTTATTTTTCGAGAGAAGGGAAAGGAGAGAAAGAGAAAGGGAAACATCAGTGTGTGGTTGCCTCTAGCACACCCTCTTCTGGGGACCTGGCCCCCAACCCAGGTGTATGTGCTGACTGGGAATGGAACCGGTGACCCTTTGGCTGGCAGGCTAGCACGCAGTCCACTGAGCTACACCAGCCAGGGCTCTGCTGAGGACTTTTATAGCTTCTTACTGCCCACAGAATGAACTCTAAACTCCTGTACTTGGTACTCATCTCACCACAAACCAACTCCAACCAACTTTCTAACATTATTCTTGCTATTCCTCTACATAGAGAGGAATATATAGAATATATAGAAGCAAATTCAAGCACATAGCGTCTCCAGAATGCTGCTCCCTTTCTGACCTCATCTCACACTTTTCGTCAGAATACCTTTATCTCTTTCTTCTCTCTCAATCCCTTTGTCATGGACTGAATATTTGTGGCCCACCCATTCATACACTGAAGTCCTAACCCCCAGTGTGACTGTATTTGGAGATGGGCCTCTAAGGAAGTAATTAGGTTAAATGAGGTCATATGGCTGGGGCCATGATCCAATAGGATTGGTGTCCTTATAAGAAGAGAGACCAGAGTGCTTGTACTCTCTCTCCACACAAGCATTCAGAAGAAAGGCCATGTTTGTGAGCCAGGAAGAGAGATTTCATCAGAAACCGTCCCTTTAGGACCTTCATCTGGGACTTGTAGCCTCCAAGTGAGAAAACTTGAGAAAATAAATTTTGGTTGTTTAAGCTTCCCAGTCTATGATATTTTGTTATGGCAGCTCACCCTCCTTAAGAATAGCTCTTACATCTACATATTTATCAAGGACCAACTCAAAGACCATAAAACTTTCCTTAATTCCTTTATTTTATTTGTACTACTTTTTAAGACATTTGATGTTCTATCTTGTATTAGGTAGTTATTTAGTATATGTTTCCTAACCTCCTTCCTGGTAAGTTTTGGGGGTAACCTCTGATTCAAGACTATAGTTCTGCAATGCCTAGTACAATGCTCGAAACTTATTAGATATACTATGTATATAAAATACATCAGTGGATATAGAATATATATTACATAAAGTATATATATTAGTTGATTGAATGAATGAATGAATGAATGAGCAAAAAGAAATTGGGGAGAAATAAGACACAAACTTTATTTAAAATTTAAAGAGGCAGTAGAGAATTGAGGTGTGTATTAATAAACGGGGAGAAACAAGTCAAATCTTCAGGTTAGTGATGTTTAAAAGAAAACAAGCAAACAGGGATCTCAGAGGAAATAAAAAAATTTCCTCCACTGAAGACTGACACACCATTTGTCTATACATGGGGAGTTTGACTTATTATTGGTGTAGAACTTTTGCTCCTGCTTCAGAGGATGTGGGAAAAAAGACCATGGGAACAAAGTCAGCTGGCATAAGGAAGCTGGCATTTTATGACTTGAGTCCTAGTCATAAATTAAAGCTCTGGTATCAGGCCCATGCACGTCTGAATCGTATGGGCGGGCTCAGAATTGGACATTCAGGGTCTGTTCTTTCCCCTGTGGTCCCAGTTCTAGTTACCACCCTCCTGTCAGAGTTCCCCCTCACTCCCCCCATGTGGTTGTTCAGTTCAGATTTTTGAATGGCAATATTCACATGGGTCAACACTGAAGACTGTAAGTGGAAATGTTTCCCTAAAATCACATCCTGCATTGAGTGCTTTAGTCATAATGACAAGGATGACAGAGCTCCAGACCATTCTTATACCTTTGTCCAAGGCTGAGCTGGAGGCTGGGCCTGGGACAGAACTGCAGCCAGAAAGCCCGTCCTAAAACATTCTAGCAAATCCCGCAGTCGCAGGGTATTGCAGTCAGGATGTCCCAGGTGTCCTAGAGCAGGCAGACAGTGTGCTTGTAACAGCAGAAATTTCTCCCCGAGTATCCCAGAAGGTCAAGGGGGCAGTGAGGAAGGAAGTGGTGACAGTGCACCACGCAGGGTACAGGAGACCTCTTGGGGCTGCCCAGTGGGAGGTTCAAGAGGGGCAGGCTCCCTGGGAGAAGGGCAGTGAGGACCTGGGGTGCTGTCCAGTGCCCTGGGAGGGTGGGAGGTGGTGGCAGAGCGGGAGGTGGCAAGGGGCCACCCGTCATCGGCAGGGTGGCTCCCTCACACCCACCTGAGACTCCAGACTCCCTAATCTTGAGGAACTTGGGCTAGTCTCAGGAGAGGGAACTTTTCTTGTTCCTCTGTCAAAAAGCCACAGTTTTCTTTGTCTTTACACCCCAGGGACTATGTCTAGAAAGTATCTAGAAGAGGAGGGAAACAGAAAAGCCCAAACAAGAAGGTATATGGCATTGCT
Organism: Macrotus californicus; assembly: GCA_007922815.1. NCBI lineage: Eukaryota > Metazoa > Chordata > Mammalia > Chiroptera > Phyllostomidae > Macrotus > Macrotus californicus. The sequence goes on from VMDR010003748.1 coordinate 45,336, forward strand.
GATTTTACTTTATTATCGTCACCCTCATTTGAGCTAAAAGAGTTCTGTGTGTGTCAACAAATGGCAGTGCTGCTTCAGGGAGAACGGGTTGGAGTCCAGGAAAAGGCTGGGTGTCTGCAGCATTTGCCCAGTTCCTATTTCCTCAGAAGACCGTGCGCTTTGGTGCAGTTACGGTGCCACTGTCGAAGCAGTAACTTTGAATACAACTAGGTGATTTCCTGGCGGGAGAAAGCTTCTTTATAAAGTTAGAGCTTTCTGTTGAGAAACAAAATCCGTAGAGAGCCATTTGGTGTTTTATTTGCGACCTTGAAAATCACACAAAGACTTTCAGGTCTGGATACAGGGTCTTCCCAATCCCTGAACCTGTGAACATGGAAGCGAATGCCTTGCAGATAAAAAAATGGAACAGTCACTCTTCCCTTAGTATCTGGGGAAGGGTTCTGGTAAGAGGGGGCTGGGGAGAGAGAATTAGAGAAAATGTCAGGGGAGGTGTTTGCTGGGAGGTTCTGGCTTTAGCTGCATGACTTGCTTAAGGTCAAGGTCAGAACCTACCTAGGATTAGACATCTGCAGCACCCATTTAGCAATCTTGGGCCTTTTGAAGGTCTTTTGGAGGTGAAATATGTTCAGAAGTCAGGTCTTTGTTGTATTTTTTTTCTTTTAGATTTAAAAACGATCCTTAGAAGCAAATGCAGCCTTTGTCCTCCGTTCATCCAGAGGGACAGACTGGAAGCCCCTGGAGGTCATGGGAAGCCTGCACAAGCAGCCACGCACTAAACAAGAGGGTGACTTCTTCAGCTAAAAAGCCTCCACCCTTGAAGGAAGATCCCTTTTTTAATAATCTTTTAATTTTAAGGAAAAATTTTTTTAAATAGATTGTTCTGTGACAAAAATGACCCCCTACCCTGTATAAACATCATTCACCAATTCCCTGTGTGAATTTGGGCTTGGTTTATTTTATATTGTAAATTACATTGTAAAATGTCTTTTCTGACATTTTTGCTACGAAGTCCTGAATTTCTAACTTGCTTCTAAACTGCTGAATGCCACACTTTCCTGACTATTCTAGGGTTCTCTGAAATGCACAGGAAGTGCCTGCAGGTTTGACAAACTTTCCCCAAACCCTGTTCCCCACAGTCTTATTCCAAAAGTGTACATTTAGCATTTGAGAGCTTTTAATCATCTTACCTCCCTTAAACACACATATACTCCTACTCTTGATGAAGTTAAAACAGTTTCATTTTCAATCAGCTAACTTAGAAGGACCTTATCTATCCTTAACCTTTGTCAGATATTCCCAAAAAGCTCAACTTTTTTTTCTCCTAACCGCCAATAATGCTGTTTTGATAAGTGAATGCCAAGTCTGTGAATCCATATTTTTTCATCTGAACTTATTTTTCAATATAGCAGTTTATGAATTGGGGGTAGGGAAGCAGCACGAGAAACTGAAGGCCTGGAAGCTAGACTTGGGAACAGAACATTATTTGAAATAATCAGAATAAAAATTCTTTCACTTCTTAAACATTCTGCAAGTATTGATGTGAACATCTACCATTGTCCTAGGCCCTGATAATATGGCAATGAACAAAACAGACAAAACCCTCCCCGTCAGGAAGCTCAAGTTCTAGTGGAAGGAGACAGACAATAAACTAAATTAAGGGAAATGAAGCAGAGATGGAGTACAGGGAGTGTTTGTTCACAAGCTTTAAGAAGGTGGGCCTTGAGTAGTCCCGAAGGAGGTGGACTAGGGGGCTGTGCGGACATCTGCGGGAAGAGAGTCCCAGGCACAGAAACCACAGCAGGTGTACAGGCTCCCAGGGGAGCCTCCTGGAGAGACTGAGAAGAAGAAGGAGCAGCGGGTGAGGAGGTCAGAGAAGTCTAAGGAGGCAGCAGACCCCTCAGAGCCTTGTCCGATAATGGAGGTACTGCGGCTTTTACTGCGACGAGATGGAAATCCAGAGGAGAATTTCAAACAAGGGATCGAGAGCATCTGATTTAAAAGATCACTGGCTTCTGGGTTGAGAAAGGAAGGGGGCAGGTATAGAACTAGAGGAGAGTCCAGTTAGGACCCCACGGCAATCATTCCTACCAGAAATTAATCAGAAGAATTTGAGTGGGTTTCAAAAAGGGAAGAAAATGTGCTTGCAGAATTAAAAAAAATAAATAACCCAAACAGGAAGCAATTATTTTTTGGATGTTAAAGTTTCAAGATAAAGATCAATTTGTCAGTTATTCTGCTACCTTATCTCCTTCAGACAGCAGTGGGCTTGGGATTTCTGCCCAGCTAGACCTTCAGGTTTTTTGTCTTCTACTTGGCTGAATCTAGTAGGGGTGGGTCAGTGTGATTAAGAATGAGTCTCATGAAATTCTACAATATGCCACACGTGGATGCACTTTGAGGACATTATGTTAAAAGAAGCCACACACACAAAAAAGCCAGTACTGCATATTCTACTTATATGGCTTATCTGAAATAGTCCAACTCGTAAAATCAAAGACTGGATGGTGTTCACCAGGGGGTGGGGGAGGGGGAAATAGGCAATTAAGATGAATAAGCTCTAGAGATCTGATGCACGACATTGTACCTACAGTCAACAATAATGTATTGTGCACTTAAAATTAAGATGGTTAATGTCATGTTAAGTGTTATTACCATAGTAAGATACATTTTTTTTAAGAATGAGGCTGTCATATTGAGTAGATTATGAAATGACAACGAAAGCACTCTAGATGAGAATTCTTAAGTGGGCATGAGTGTATGCATGCATATGCACACATTTCTTTCTAAATTTTTGCTAATAACAGTAATATTCACTGAAGAAAATTTGGAAACTAAAATTAAACAAAACAAAATTTTAATACAACCGTTCGGGGGGGTGGGGAGGGGTGCGTGGGGAATCGCCGGCTCAATTCTGGTAGTTAGCATATACCTGGGTTGAGGGCCATACCGGCTGGGGGCTTGTGAGAAGCAACCCATCAATGTTTCTCTCGTACATTACAATTCCTCTCTCTCTTTCTCTCTACCTTCACCTATCTCTAAAAATAAGTAAATAAATAAAATCTTCAAAAAAAAAAACACCCCAAAAAGAATGAGCCTTCCAGTGTCTGCTTAGAATGTCCCCTCCTCTCCCATTTCCCAAAGTTGCCTGGTGGCCTGTTAGAAATACAGACTCCTGGTTCCTACCTTTTCAGTAAGCATGAAATGGGGGTCATGGGATGTATACTTTCAGCAAGAATATGAGTAGATTCTTATGATTTGGAAGATAGGGAAACTGCTTAACTCTAACCCCACGTTCCACACACCCTGCGGGGCTTGGGGCTCACCTGGAAAGCGTTGCAGAGTGCCCAGGCGGCCAGCAGGTGGCAGCACCTGACCGCAAGCTGCAGAGCGCGCGCGTCCCTTAGGGAGATGCAAGAGGCTAGGAGAGCGGGTCTGTGCGGTGCTGGGGCCACAACTACAAGAGGGGGGCGCGGTCGGTGCCCCAGCTTCATTTTAGGCTAATGTGCATCTTAAGCCGTGCCCAGTGGGCTTCTCGGGCTTCTAGGGCAGGAAGGCCCAGCTCTACCTTCACCTGCACCGACCACTAAGGGAACTGTCAACGCGGTGCTGCGAGAAACCTGCAGCGTCGCCCCACAGGACGATAGTACAAAACCCACGAAACTAAGCGTTGGGTTCCACTACCGAGGCTCCTCAGGGAACCATGACCCCGCGGACCACCCCTTTTCATTGGCCGCAGGACAGGGAACCCCGCCCCCTCTCGTACAGCTCTCTTCTGTGACTGGCTCTCGGGCTCCCGCTGGCCACACCTCCTTCCCTCGCACATACACAAGAGTCACGCGCCTTTCAGTTGGAAACTTGGCATGTGGAGGAGGATCGCGGCCCTCATATCCCCACCCACTTACTTTACCATTGGCCCGCGGCTCCGTTCACGACCACGCCCCCATTCCAGCCCCCTGGCTGGGAAGGCGGCCGCCCGCTCGTGACTGGCTGGTCCGCCTGCCTCTCGCGGTAGCGGCTGGTGCTTTCCCCTCCCTCTCCCCCCCCAACCTCGATCCTCCAGGTTCCTTAGCTGGTCCAGGCCGAGTCAGTGTCAGTCAGGGTGGCGGACTGCTGAGCACTGGGTGCGGACGCTCCATTGCAGTTTCGCTCAGGGGCCGGTGCCTGCACTCGCGCCGCCGGCTGGGAAGGATGAAGCCGCAGCTGGAGCAGCCACCCTATGATTGGCTGTGGCGCTTGTGAACCCAAAGTAAAGATGGCGGGCGGGCAGGCATCTGCCGCACTGCCCACTTGGAAGATGGCGGCGCACCGCAGCCTCAGCGCCCGCGGCCGGGGAGTTCTGCAGGCGGCGGCGAAAAGGCTGCTGCCGCTGCTGCTGCTGAGCTGCTGCTGCGGCGCGGGACGCTGCGCCGCGGCGGGCGAGAGTGAGGAGACGGTGATCATCGGGTTGCGGCTGGAGGACACGAACGACGTGTCGTTCATGGAAGGGGGGGCGCTGCGGGTGAGCGAGCGGACTCGGGTCAAGCTGCGGGTGTACGGGCAGAACATCAACAACGAGACGTGGACCCGCATCGCCTTCACTGAGCACGAGCGGCGGCGTCACAGCCCTGGAGAGCGCGGGCTGGGGGGCCCCGCGCCACCAGAGCCGGACAGCGGCCCCCAGCTCTGCGGTATGCGCACATCAGATATCATCATCTTGCCCCATATCATTCTCAACCGCCGTACATCGGGCATCATTGAGATCGAGATCAAACCGCTGCGCAAGATGGAGAAGAGCAAGTCCTATTACCTGTGCACATCGCTGTCCACACCAGCCCTGGGCGCCGGCGGCCCGGGGTCCGCGGGTGGCACTGTCGGGGGCAAGGGCGGCTCCGGGGTGGCCGGGCTCCCGCCAGCCCCATGGGCTGAGACCACCTGGATTTACCACGACGGTGAGGACACCAAAATGATCGTGGGCGAGGAGAAGAAGTTCCTGCTGCCCTTCTGGCTGCAGGTGATCTTTATTTCGCTGCTCCTGTGCCTGTCGGGCATGTTTAGCGGCCTCAACCTGGGGCTCATGGCCCTGGACCCGATGGAGCTGCGCATCGTGCAGAACTGCGGCACCGAGAAGGAGAAGAATTATGCCAAGCGCATCGAGCCCGTGCGCAGGCAGGGCAACTACCTGCTGTGTTCGCTGCTGCTGGGCAACGTGCTGGTCAACACTACCCTCACCATCCTGCTCGACGACATCGCCGGCTCAGGCCTCGTGGCCGTGGTGGTCTCCACCATCGGCATCGTCATCTTCGGGGAGATCGTACCCCAGGCCATCTGCTCCCGGCACGGCCTGGCCGTAGGGGCCAACACCATCTTCCTCACCAAGTTTTTCATGATGATGACCTTCCCCGCTTCTTACCCAGTCAGCAAGCTGCTGGACTGCGTCCTAGGCCAGGAGATAGGCACAGTCTATAACCGGGAAAAACTGCTGGAGATGCTCCGGGTCACAGACCCCTACAACGACCTCGTAAAGGAGGAGCTGAACATCATCCAAGGGGCGCTGGAGCTCCGCACCAAGACGGTGGAGGACGTGATGACTCCCCTCCGGGACTGCTTCATGATCACCGGTGAAGCCATTCTGGACTTCAACACAATGTCGGAGATCATGGAGAGCGGCTACACTCGCATTCCAGTGTTCGAGGGGGAGCGCTCCAACATCGTGGACCTCCTGTTTGTCAAAGACTTGGCGTTCGTGGATCCAGATGACTGTACTCCCCTGAAAACCATCACTAAGTTTTATAACCACCCCTTACACTTTGTTTTCAATGACACCAAGTTGGACGCTATGCTGGAAGAATTTAAGAAAGGTGGGAAATTTTGGTATCTTTCATTGGCTTGCTCTTTCTGTCTCTCCATCTTCCTCCCTGCTTGACTCCTCCACCCCCCAAGGCGAGTTGACCGGAATTTCTCCTCTCTTTTAATTGCAAAGTTGAAAGGGTGGCTTGGATTTGGGGATGGGTTGCACTAGAAAGCGCTTCCAGGTTCTTTAAAAGCACAAGACTGCCTCGCTTGCTTTTTCCCATATCAAAAATGCAGGCTTCCTATTTTCTCTGCACGATACTTTCCTAGCTCTTTGGTCTGGAGTGCTTTGCTGCATTCATTGCCCGGTTTGTGAGTGGGTGGATGGAAGGAGGGGGCGGCTAATGCCATGCTATGCCATTTGGTTGACATGTACTAGTCGCAGGCGTTTGGAAGACATTTAAATAGCTTTTCTAAACCCAATACAAGCCCTCTCCTCCTCCTTAAACGTTCGCTGACGTTTCAGAGATTGGAAGTGCATTTTCAATAGCTTCTGTTCCCGGTTGTCAGGTGACCTACGGAGGAAGACTGAGGTCCGCCTTTGGTGATAGGGGATGGAACAAACCAAGTATAACCCCCAAAATTCACTCACTTGGATGTGACTTGCCTTAGCTAGAAAAGAGGTTTTTGTTTTTTTTTTTTAAACACTAAAGTTCTTTATTAATATATAACTTGAAAAGACTAGAGGTAAGTTAACCCTTTATGAGGCTGTATCTTCTCTGATGTTCTTCACTATTTGTTTATATTTACCCGACAGCAAATAAAATTTCCCAGACCACGTGTGGTTTTGGCAGAACACTTGAACCTTTAACAGTGGGACGAATCCCTCTATTATGATTTATTTATTTGTTGAGTTTTCCTGGTGTAAAAGTGTTCTTTTCACCCTTGATCACCTGGTACATTAAATTGCCGTTTGTCTCCACGTCAGCATTCACTGCTCCGGGGAATTTGAACAAGGAAGAGAAGTGCAGTCTGAGGTGCTCACCTTTCTTGCATTGTGGTACAGTTTTTGTTGTTTCACCATACAATGTCCAACTAAAGAGCAACTCATACTATTGTTACTGAAATTCTGCCTTAAAAAAGTTTCCAGTAAATAGCTTGTGTTGTTTGTTTATATAAACTTGAAAGACCCGATAGTCCTCAAAACTAAGTTTTCATTCTTCAAAGGGAATTTTGATCACGGATAGTGGTTCAAGACCATGGGACAGGGTGACAGCTCACTGGATGTGACGGCCTCAACATACTTACAGAGTATGTGGTTGTCCTAATTTCATCTTCCTGCCTGAATGGGGTCCTCTCTGGAACAAGATCACATTGCAGTAATTTTCAGATAAAGGAAAAGAGTAGAATGTGCTTCTGAGATAGGTAATTTGCATTTAAAGGCAGAGGAGATTCTTCTGGGTTCTTTTTTTAAAAAAAATTTATTTATTTATTTGAGAGAGAGAGAAGGGGAAAGGGTGGGTGGGAGAGAGAGAAGGGGGGGAGAGAGAGAGAGAGAGAGAGGAAGGGAGAAAGGGAGGGAGGGAGGGAGGGAGAGAGAGGAAGACATTGATTGGTTGTTCCAATTACTTACACATTCATTGGTTGATTGTTGTATGTGCCCTGACCAGGCATTGAACTTGCAACCTTGGCATATCCAGGAGACACTCTTAACTAACTGAGCTATTCCACCAGGGCCTCTTTTGGGTTCTTAAGCAGTGAAAAGAACATGTCCATTATCTCTAGGTGACAGCTTCTTTCGGCCTGTCGTTCTTCTTTCACTGCTAAGTTGTGAATTAGGCCTTCCAACCAGGCTCTTCTTTGACTTTGCGGTAATATCTGTAATACAGAAAGATATCTTTAAGTGCTCGGAAATGCCTGTGGAATACTTTATTTTCTTTCTGTTGCTAAATTTCCCAATATTGATACAGATAATTTATTCTCCACTTTTTATTGTTCAGACTTTCTGCACATCTGCTGATGGATTGATGCAATGTGTACTCCCTGCAGAAGCCTTTACTTCACTTTTTCCTCTGAGAATTTCCTTCTGTACCTCACAACTCATTAATCCTGCTCCTAACTCAAAATTTCAGAATCTGCGTTTTTGAAGTTTGTTTTTGGTTGTCCTCCGTTTTTCTGTGGCTGATTTATTTTCAGGAGGAACTTGCCCCCTCCCCCGCCCAAATTCCCTCTCCCAAGTATTTTTTTGGAATGTCTCCCTTAAATAATTGAATTAGGAAATTTTCTCATGAATTTTAGAAAAATAATAATGCCCGAGATTTTCTTTTTGTCCTGATCCAGAGTAATGTACTTGGTTAGGAAGATAGTACAAGTCAAAGGTGCATTCGAGCTAGTGGCATATTTGGAAGAGTGGACAAAGACAGTTACAAATGGGAAATTGGAGCCAGGATCTTAAAAGGATAGAGGATGGAGTGTTACGGAAACTATGAGAATAACTGACTTTTCACCTTGTTTTCCCCTTCATTGTCTCACTCAATTATGAAACAGTGTAAACGGTCAACTGTTGGTCTTCTCTAGTGAACAGTGATGTGTGGGTTGGTGTGAAGGCTTTTTATTGATCTTTCCCTCTTCTAGCAGGACCGCTGTTAACTCCTCAAATCCAGGTCCCACTGAACATGACCCTTCCTAATTAAGAAGGCCTGCACTGAAGCCTTTCCTGGATACAGTGGTAGGAAGGAGGGGGAAGTTTCGGCAATGTGTAAAGAAGTGAAAAACTACCTTATGTAAGTGTATGTGAATGGTGGTTTTTTTTTTTTTTTTTTTTGGTGATTAGCATTTTAGGCTGGCTACCAGGAAACTCTTAGGTTTAGTTGAGGTTGGAAGACAGTAATTGTGCTAATTTTATAGTTAGCTTATTATTATTGCTTACTTAATCTCTGTGCCAGGTACAGGGCTGAGTGTTTTACAAGAAATCACTTTTCTTAATTTCATAATCGCTGAGTGAAGCATTATCTCCATTTTACAAGTGAGGAAATTGAGGCTTAGGTTCACTGATTTGTTCAAGGTCACGTAGTAATTTGTTGATTTGGGATCTTAACTCAGGTCTGTGTGACAGCCAGCCTCGTGCTCTTGGCCACATTGTTACGCTGGCCCCTGGGTCCTGATTTTACATTTCTGTTTTAATTGAGTGTGAGTTTTGGTCAAAACATTGCCTCAGAGCTTGTTGGGCAACAGACCCATGAACGTATATAAGCTTATATCTGGCTTTCAACTCATGCCTCTGGGATGTTGTACATAACAGTTGGTGTCCCCACTGTTGTCATTAAAGCAAAACACTTTTCGGCCGGTGTGATCCTAAATCTGATGAATTGTATTTCCGGTATTTCCACGTCAAATGTCAAGATTCAGTTGGAGCGTGTTTTATGCTCACCGAGGTGCTAGTGCGTGCTGCTTCCGTGCTTCCGTCAGCTCCTCTGCACTGTTTTCCCAGGAGCTAAGTGTGTTGTCATGGTTTGCTCCTAGTTCTTATGTTTGTGTTGCAAGGGTGACTCAGACTCAGTTTTGTGTTTTAATCTTGATGTTTTTGGGAGCCACCTATGTGGTGATTGCTCGCTGATGAGTGTCCTTTGCAGCCTTGCCCCTTCTGCCCTCCATGCTATCGGGCTTTCTCTTTTTTTGTTACTTATAAATCTAAATAAGAGAATAAAAGTAAATCCTACTAGAAGATTATGAGAATTTTAGAAAAATGGTCTACTGCAAAAATAGTGTAGGAAAGGAAAGGCTAAATTAAAGGCTGCTACCTTTGTGTGCAGAAAGCATTCTCAAGGCTTTCATTCAATTGCTAAGACCTTCCCAACAAAAGATTGGGGACTGAGCCACCTAGTTGTCTACAAGGTTGAATTTGAAGCGTTAGTAACCATCTCTTGTTCTTTTGTGTTGTTTACTTTTAGCTTTGTAATAGTTGCATTACAGTATTACGGAGCATGCTAGTTTACAGCTGCTAGGGACTTAGCCAGCCTGTTTTCTAGCTTTTTGTTAGCTAGGAACAGGTAGACTCAGCAGATAATATTGTTGGTTTTTTTTCCCTGGCTGAAGGGGCATTTTTATTACTTTTATGTACAGAAAACTCAGCAGTGTACACTTACCCCCGCTGGGTGGCCAGTTCCTTAGCCTTGGCCTGTTCCAACTCCGCAGTGTGAGCCACCGACTTTGGACCCAGGACTTGCCTCTCCATTGGTGGGGGATCTCATCATATCAGCTGTTATAATTGGTCCGGAGAGCTTCCACCAGCTTAGCCAGAGCTCCTTTGTCTTCCGAGCTAACCTGTGTGAAGGCGACGGTGGTGCAGGTCTCCCTGGGGACTAGACGCCCCAGCCTGGCCTTCCCCTGGGTGACACAGTAGGGAACCCCATCATCCACAGAGGGGGAGGCAGGAAGACGACCAGTTTGACGGGATCCACATTGTGCGCAGTCACCACCAGCTGGGCCTTCTTGTTCTCCACCAGGTGGTGACCCCTTCGACCCCTGCTTGAAGGACAGGTGGCCTCTTGGTGGGGACACCCTCTTTGCCGGCAGCCTTTTTCTCGGCCCGGGCCAGCAATCTCTGCTTCTTCTCTTCTTTGTCTCTGGCCGGTCCTTGTGGGCCAGCTTGAGCAGCTGTTCGGAGGTCCAAGGCCTGGGAGAACTGGTCCGTGGCAGGAGGCACTTTCAGACGTTTATAGAGAATAGCCCGTGGCCTCTGCGGCTGCAGGTAGTGGGGCCATTTGACAAGGCAGGTGAGGTCCCTTTTGGGCTGGACGTCCTGTCCGATGCCAAAATTCTTGGGTCTTTTTCCAAATAGGAGATTTACTACCTCCTTGGCCTCCTGCTTCTTCACAACAGCAAGGGCTGGCACCACCTTCTTCCCCTCAGCCTTCTTTCCCTTCGGCATCTTAGATGGCAGGAGGAGAGAGCCAGATGAAGTTGTTCTTCAAGGGAAGAGTTCAACGTATAGTTTTCACTTAAAATATTAGGTATATAATTCTCTCTTCCTATAACACAAGTCTTTCCATATTAATATGCTGAGAGTTTAATATTAAAAACATTTTTTTCCTACTGGATAAAGTGTTCCACTTGACCTAGTATCTAGGAGATTGTTTAAAGGTATGAATGGTGTTGGGGGTTGGAGGATGGGTGTATTTGTTTCTGTGATCTTGTATGTTTATTGATGTTGTCTAGTAACACATGTTAACTGTTATAATTGTGCATATTTTTAGAACATGTTTATGAAATAGCCAGATGGTATAGAATCAAGTCTGAAAGGACAAGCAGCTTGAGGATCACCTAGTCCAGTGTTTGCCAAACTTACCAGAGGAGAAGAATTACTTGGCTCACTTTATTTGTCTTGCTCTAAGTTGTTTATTGTAAGGTAACTTACAAATACCTTGCTGTCCTTCCTAATTTAAACAGTGGACCAATACTTTCTTCTGAACAGGACAGCAGTAAGCTAAAAACAAGGTCCACTGGCTGAGTGTTCCTTCTTTATGTCTTGTCTGAGGATGGAACTTGATTTTCATCAGTCCGGACCTTCAGTGCCCGAGACGTTTCAGTCCACTCCTTGTGAAGACAGCTTGGAGGGTGTGGTTCAAAGTCAAAGTCAGTTGGCTGATTGTGTCAGACGCATTTTGCTTCCTTTGTCTGTGGCTGTCACCCGAGCACTTTGCTCACTCGCAGTGGATTCCTTCACAGAATAGTAGACGGTGCTGGCCAGATTGTATTCCTGGTACTTCTGCAGCCCGTCAGCATCAGTATCACCCCAGAGACCCGCTCATGCTCTCAGCACTTGCAATGAATGGCATTAAGGGAAGAGATGGGCTTTTCTTCTGTTTTAGGAGATGACAAACCAGAATCGATTAAAGATGATAGGTCCTTCATCAAATTCATATCCACGTTTAATAGTCCCAAGGCAATGACTGATGCATCTCCAGAAGTAGGGGGTTTTCTTCCCACTTCTTTGAATGTCACCAGAAACTGGTCAGAATGAGTCCTATGAAACATACCCCTAATTTTGTCACCAGTGTCAACAATCTTAAACTTCTTTCCTGGCTGCTGTGAGGGCGGCCGCCTCACTCTCTGTCCAGCAACCAAGGAATGGGTAGCACCATAAAGCCCTCTGTCTGAGGACACATGGATAAGGAGTGCTTCTTATTGTCTTCAGGTGCCTTAATATCAGCCTTTTCATACGGAGCCAAAAATCCTGTCCCACACACCGGAACTGACTTTAGCTTCCTCTCAGTTTGGGTGTATTTTGCTGCTGCTACCATTTTCATAGACTTGGTAATTTTCTGGATTTCCCCCCCAATCCTTACTGGAGGGTACATTTATTGATGAGAGAGAGAGAGAGAGAGGGAGAGGGAGGTTGGTTGCCTCCAGTACATGCCCTGACTGGACTTGGGATTGAACCTGCAATTTAGGTATGTGCCCTGACCGGGAGTTGAACCTGTGACTTTTTGGTGTACTGGGTGATGCTCCCACCAACCGAGCCACGCTGGCCAGGGCAATTTCCTGGATGTTTTTGATTGACTTTAGTTAGTACTTGCTAATATCTCTTAAAGTTGCCATATTTCAAACTTGGATCCATTGCGACTGCATAGCCCGGGCAGAGTCCCCAGTGATGCCTGCCCAAGAAAACAGGGTGGGACTGGCCACCTCACGTGGATCACTTACTAAGTATAAGGTCCTACGCCTCCTCAGGGACCTTCTGGGGAAGAGGGCTTGTAATCCAGATTGTTAACAGTTACCCCGAAGTGATTCTTATGATTAGGTGAGTTTAGGAAACACAGGTCTAGTCAACCTCTTAAATAAGGAAAGTAACCTCAAGGAAGGAGAGGGTGTTAGGTGGCTTGCTTGGGGCCTCTCGCCCAGCTGGTAGCATCAATGGGACTGGAAGGCGTGCCCCTGACTCTAGACCAGAGTTCCTTCCACTCCAACAAGCAGGCCTTCTGGTCCCAAGTTGAAGGTACCTGCATCACGGAAATGATCTGTGCCATTGAAAAAGCAAATATTCAGATTTGCCATTGGTTTTCTTGTGGTTTTTGATGTGAACGTTTCTGATGTCCTGGATTCAAGACATCTTTGACAGGCATGTTGTTATGGAGAAAATAAGTCTGAATGTGTGAGTGCGTTTTATTTTAGCTTACTTTAATTGATTTTTTTACCTGCAAAGATCAGACCAGAAGGGTATGTCAGGAAATATCTAGATTTCTTGAAGCCTTAGGTAGTTAAATGTTCGATGTTTTTTGAGTTAACTTGGTTTGGACGTCCCTGAATCATGTTTTATTTTTGGTTGTTTCTTCTGTGAGAATAATGAAGATTGGATTTGGGACTATGGAGTACAGGACCTTTGGCTCTTTTAATTTTTATTTACCTGAAAGTCTAAAATTACTGTTGAAAAATTCATCAAAACGCTTGAAGCATGTATCTCATTCATGCATGTGTGTGCTGTTTTTCCAGGTTTTTTTGTAACGTAACTTAAAGTCTTCCAGAGAACCACGTCTGACTTTTGGAGGTTATTTGTGTTGATAGGGTCACAGAAGCCGAGCACAGCCTTCTGGGTCTGCAGGCACCATAGTTACATTCCGGCTCTGACTCGGTGTGATCTGGATGAAACAGGAACATACCTTGTTCTGCTTTTTCTCTTGGTTTTTATGGGGATTACATACCACCTGCTCTCTTCCATAAAGGGCATCAAAGTTATTTAAATTCTGAAACATTCAAAACTACTATGAGGGACCAGTTAATTTTAATTAGTATTAGCAAATCTAAACACAATTTGAAATATTTTATTAACCAGGAAAATGCACAAAATAGACTGAGCCAGCATAATATTTTATGGTTTTATTTGCTGTTGGGATACTTTTAAGAACAAACCTCTGGACTCTAGATGTTTAGTTACATATAAAGTAGCATATTTCTATAGGCCTTTTACTCTAAATACATATTTTTTCTAATTAAATATTTTATTGTTATTCTCTTACAGTTGTCCCAATTTTTTCCCCCTTTGCCCACCTCTGCCCAGCCCCCCCCCTCCTCCCACAGTCATTCCCCCCCCCCGCCCCGTTGTCCACGTCCACAGGTCACTCATACATGTTCCTTGCCTAGTCCTTTCCCTTTTCTTTCCATCCTTATTCCCCTCTCCCCTCCCCTCCGGTCACTGTCAGTCTGTCCCTTGTTTCCATGCCTCTGGTTCTGTTTTGCTTGCTCGTTTATTTTGTTCATTAGGTTCCTCTTATAGGTGAGGTCATATGGTATTTGTCTTTCAAAAATGCTTATCTTTTATTGGTAGTAAACTTCAGTTTCTGTAAGATTTGCTTGGCATATGAGGAATATTTGTTAAACTAAATACATGGAAATGGACCACTAGGCCTAAATACAATTTAGTGTAGCATTGTCTTTTCATCTTCTTTTTCTCAGAATGTGCAAACAAGAACCCCCAATCCTACCAACACAGAAAGGGAGAAAGAATAGAAGCAATCTTTGTCATCATCACCTACACTGACAACTCCAGGATGGCTGTTTAGAGGGACTACAGGGGTGGCGGGCTTTGGAAGGCAGAGCTAAGGGACTAATAGCAAGCCCTCTGTAGATGATATGTTTATTAGTCTGGCTTAGGGGCTGGTTGATGGAGATAATGGGAGCGCTAATCGCCCCCGTTTATGAAAGTGCGATCCTGGGTCAGGAATACCGCTGTAATGATGGTGAGGTCCTCATTTCTTCATACTTTATATCCCCCTTGCTGTCGGACTTGGGCGGGGATGTTTTTCTTTTTGAACTCACATCTTGTGCGGAGGAGACCACCTCCTAATGCAAAGATTAAGAAAAATGTGCCTTTTCTGGATCTACTTTGGATAAGTAACTTACGCTCTTCAAGCCTCAGTTTTTTTCCATAGTAAAATGGGATATTTTCTCACTTGTAGAATACTTAGTTTGAGTTAATGTGATAATGGACATAAAAATGCTTCTAATAGTACCTGGCACACAGTGCTCAGTTAACCAGTATTTCTGTCGTGATAATTCTATAGACTCTTTATTGTCCTTGTTCTTTCTCTGGATTGCTAATCCAGAGAGACCCTTGGGCCGTGTGTGCTCATGGTTGTTATGGACTTGAAATCTGGAAAGTGGCGAATGATTGTAGGTTTTTTCTTTTTTTTTTGTGATTGAAATCTAGGCTCTGTTACTTCTCTAGCATTTGCTGTTCCTTGACAAAATGGCCACAATCAGACAGATTTTTAAGGAAAACAGAACAATTAATTATACATTCTACCTGTCTTAGAGCAACAATACTGAGTTTTAAAAAATTCTTCATTCTCCTTAACTTAAGTGACTGAACACGACAACAAAGTTTAAGAGAAATAGAGCAAGCTCATGCCCTTGAATAACAACCAAAGTTTGAAGACGAAAGGAAGATCTCAAATTACCCTGATAAAATCTTTTAACATTGATTACATCAAAAGCGTAAAAAATGGTAATGTCTAACAGAGCAAGTTTTTCATTGCGGATAGCAAGGTAGATTTGTAGTACTTTTGGAAGGCAACCAGGAGTAATACAAATGTCCTTTGGTTTAGTATATTCTTTTCCCTGAATATCTTAATTCAGGGATGTAATTAAAGGAAAGAAAAGAGCTGTGTTGGGTTTTCATGAGGCATGTATATCGCAACCTTTACACAGTGAAAAATGGGGAAGAAACATCTAACACCTGAAGGAGGGGCACTGAGAGGGAAGAATTAAGAAAATTACAGATGTCAACTAGTTACAACCGTTAATGATAATTTTGAAGGCCATGTAGCAATGTGGGGAGATTATACAGATTATTTTGCGTGGATTATAGATAGGGAAAAATATACCTGTATATGGACCAAAAGGGCACTTGAAAAAAGTGAAAATAGTGGATGTGTCAGGCTAGGGCGATCATAGCCAGTCTTTGCAAAAATCACTTCGTTAACTTTCTACAATAACATACTTGGAAAAACTGCAAATCTGCTGAGAACATTATGAGTTTTGATCTTGGGGAAACACCTTTACTCATATTTAGGGAGCGCATATTATTTCATTTCTCCTTAGGAACATTTTATTACTGAAACAAATGGTTTTTAAAAACGTTTAAGAACTGAGATATAATTCGCATATCATAAAATTAACCCTTTTAAAGTGTACAACTTGGTGGGTTTTAGTGTATTCACAGGGTTGTGCGACCGTGACTGTCTACTTCCAGAACACCCTTACTGCTCCAAAAAGAAACCCCGTGTCACTCTCCATTCCCCACTCTGCACGGTGCCTAGAAAACACTGATGTACTTTCTCTCTCTGTGGATTTGCCTGTTTCGGACATTTCATGTAAGTGAAATCATACACGCTCTTGCCTTTTTGTGTCTGGGAACTTTACCTTAATGTAATGTTTTTTAGGTTCATCCATGTGGTAACATGGGTTAGTGTTTCTTTTTATGGTCAAATGGTATTTCGTTTTATGGTGTACCACATTTTGTTTATTCATTCACCAGTCGATGGACATTTAGGCTGTTTCTACTGTTTGGTCATTATAAATAACACTATAAATAATATTGGGGCACATGTTTTTGTGTAGAACATGTTTTAAATTCTCTTGGGTATATACCTAGGAGTAGAATTGCTGGGTCATATGGTAACTCTATTTTTAACTCTTTGAGAAACTGCCAAATTCTTTTCCAAAGTGGCTGAACCATTTTACGTTCCCACCAACAAGGTGTGGTGGTTCCAATTCTCCATGTCCTCCCCAGCTCTTGTTACTGTCCTTTTTTTTTTTTTTTTTAAGATTTATTTATTTCTTTTTAGAGAAGGGAAGGGATGGAGAAAGAGAGGGAGAAAAACATCAGTGTGTAGTTGTCTGTCGCCTGTCCCCCACCAGGGACTAGTCTGCAACCCAGGCCTGCACCCTAGACTGGGAATCGACCCCGCGACCCCTCGATTCGCAGGCCAGCACTCAGTCCACTGAGCCACACCAGCCAGGGCATCTTTTTTCTTTTTAATTATAGCTGCCCTCGCAGGTGTGAAGTGGTATCTCACTGTGGTTTTGATTTACATTTCCCTAATGACTCATGATGTTGAGCATCTCTTCATGTGCTGTTGGCTATTTGTATATCTTTTAAGAAAACTCTATTTAGATCCTTGACCATTTTTTAAATTGTGCTACTTGTCTTCTTCTTACTGAGTTGTAAGAGTTCTTTGTGCCTTCTGGATACTAGTCCCTTATCAGATACATGAATTGCATTATTTTCTCCCATATGTGAGTTGTCTTTTTACTTTCTTGGTAGTAACCTTTGGAGCAGAAAAGTTTTAAATTTTGATGAAATTTGGTTTATCTCTCTTTTTTCTGTTGTTGCTTTGTTATTGTCATATCTAAGAAACTATTTCCTAATCCAAGGTCACAAAGATTTATGCCTGTTTCCTTCTAAGATTTTAATAGTTTTAGCTCTTACATTCAGGCTTTAATCCATTTTGAGCTAATTTTTACATATGGTGTGAGATAGGGCTCCCTCTTCTTTTTTTGCATATGGATATCAAATTGTTCAGCACTGTTTGTTGAGAAGACTATTCTTTCCTCATTGGATTGTCTTAGCATCCTTGTCACAGTCAATTGACCATAAATGTGAGGGTTTATTTCTGGACTCTAAATTCTGTTCTACTGACCCACATGTCTTTCTTATGCCAGTACCACACTGTTTTGGTTCTTGTAGCTTTCTGGTAAGTTTTGAATTGGGAAGTATGAATTCTCCTACTTTGTTCCTTTTCATGCTAGTTTTGGTTGTTAGGGTCTCTTGTATTTACATATGAATTTTTCATGGATCTTCTTGTCTATTTCTACAAAAAAGGCATTTGAGCGTGGGCCTGTAAACCAAGGGGTCACTGGTTTGAATCCCAGTCAGGGCACATGCCTGAGTTTCAGGCCAGGTCCCCAGTATGGGATGTGTGAGAAGCAACCACACATTGATGTTTCTCTCCCTCTCTTTCTCCTTCCCTTCCCCTTGCTCTAAAAATAAATAAATAAAATCTTTAAAAAATTTGAAATTTTGATAGAGATTGCATTAAATCTGTAGATCAATGCGGGGAATATTGCAATGTTAACAATATAAAGTCTTTCATCCATGAATATGGGATGTATTTCCATTTATTTAGGTCTTCTTTAATTTACTTCAACAGTGTTTTCTAGTGTTCAGTGTATTTCATTTTCAGATTGTTCATTGCTAGTATATAAAAATATAATTGATTTTTTTGTATATTGATCTCATTTCCTGCAACCTTGTTAAACTCATTTGTTAGGTAACAAATGGCTCTTCAAATAGGAAAGTATTTTTTAAAAACGTGAGTGTTTTTGAAGGGCGTTTTATGTTTGTTTCACTTGTTTTAGTGGGTTTTATTTTTCTTTTAGGTAATGTAGGTATTTTTGCCCTGACTGGCATTGCTCGTTTGGTTGGGTGTGGGCCGGCAACGCACAAGGTCCCTGGTTGATTCCCCACCAGGGCGCATGCCTGGGTTGTGAGTTTGTCCCTCAGTGGGAGCGTGCACTAGAGGCACCTGACTGCTGTTCCTTTCTCACATTGATGTTTCTCTCCCTCTCTTTCTCCCTCCCTTGCCCTCTCCCTACAAGTAAATAAATAAATAAAGTCTAGAGAAATGTAGGCATTTTTACTTGCCAGTTTCATATGGAGTGAAGCACTCACTATTGGTTATTGAGAGTGTCATCCTTTGGGAAATTTGATAGGAAAGAGTAAATTCTATCTCAGATTAGATAGAGGGAAAAAAGAAATAGGCTGTATGAAACGGGTCAAAGAGACCAAAAATAATAGCTGGCTGCAGTTTAGGAGTTTAAAAGTTAGTGGTCGGTTTCTGTCCAATATTCAGCATGACTTTGTGTCAGATTTAGGCCTTAGGCTTGGAGATGAGCACAGGAAAGACTGCTCGCGCAATATCCACCTGGTTTTGCGGTGCCTTTCTTTTCTAGGTCACTTTACCAGGGGTTTTCTTTGGGAAATTTTTACAGAGACTAGAAAAGTACCTTGACTTTTAGTCACTTCATTTCATCAGTACACACTCCTCAAGGTTTTGGGGGCCCAGGTAACCAGAAGAGATGAAATGAAGCTTTTGTGCGTGTGTGCGCACGTGTGTGCCTGTGCCCTTGCTCAGGGGAGTGTGGAGGGCTGGTAATCTGAGAGGGAGAATGTTTTCCCAAACTAGCAAAGACAAACTGAGGGCATCGTCTGATCTTTACGGGATTGTGCAAAGCCTCAGTTTTTCCAGTTAACCATCTGCAATAATAAAATGTGCTGACTTAACCTGGAGCCTCTGCAGAGTAGCATTTGGGGCTTAGGGAGTCCTGAGAAACATGCAAGAGATGGAAATATTTGAGCAGGTTTTAAGAGGTAACATTAAAAACAGCTAGAACAAGACAGCATGCTCAGTCATTTCCTTCAGGATGTTTCCCTTAGTTACTAGTGTGCCTCCTTGATTTAAGGTATGGCAGGGAATAATTTGGTCTTTATAGAGTTGATTGCTGAGCAGAGAGATTTTTCTTGCTTCAGTAGTTACATTTTAGGGGCATGAGGTCGGTTGGGGTGTGGGAGTGAGATTCTGCTGAAGCAAGTCGGTTAGGTAAATACTATTATAATGTGTGGGCCATCTGCTTAGGGTTTTTTCTGTAAAATTTTTACTTCCTTGTTCCTGGATATATACATTTACCTGCAAAGACTAGAACATTTACCAAAATGTTAGCTAATAATGACCACCACTTGATGCTGAATTTTAGGGGAGGAAGAATGGTTTTCTATATTGCTTTGAGTTTTTTGAAAACTATGTACTTTGTAATGTTTGAGGGGGGATTGATTAAAATGACATTGAAAGTGTAAATTTTATAACGTGAACCACTGATTTAGGTATTTAAGTGAAATCCAGGATATTTAGGTGAACTTCATCCTTTTTTCATAGGAAATATGGAATTTTTTTGTCATAATGCATCTGTGCTGTTATTTATGACATTTTATTCCCGTCATCAGAAAGAATGTGTTTGGGGTAAAATATGAATAGCATTTTAAAGCCCCTAAAATGTGTGTGCACAACAGCTTAATACAATTAATTTTGTATGTGAAGAAAGGAATTTAGGATTTTGAGTTGCATTTGTTTTCAAAACATGTTAATAGGTGACAAAATTTGGTTTGTTTAGGGTTGTATCTGGACTGCCTGGGATGACGCTGTTTGATACTTACTTGATTGCCCTTACTAAATAAAAGATTGGTAAAGTAGTGGAGTTTCACCTAAATTTGTGCTTTCAGCATAAAGCTGTAGCCCCAAAATGCCTCTTACTTGGCTGCAGACATTAAGATTCTGGAAACTGATGCTTTCTTTTATCTATGGAAACCTTCACTATAAATTTAGTGATGATTTTTATTAAAAGGAGACAAAAGAATGTTCTGGAACGATCCATGCTTGAAGCTTGGCAGTTTCCAGATAATCCAATATGTTTTGCTTAAAAACAACAACAACAAAAAAACATTTAACTTTGATGAGGATCGGGTATTTATTTGTTTTGATGATATTCCTATGAAATTACACATCTGTTATACGTCACTTATCTCAGATAAAAAGATGTGATTTTCTTTTCTTTTTTTCCCTGAATGTATACAGAAACTTTATATTTATTTGTAGGGTAAGTTAGCTGTCATTTAGACATCTTTCCTAAGGTCTGTTTTTAAAGGACATAAAATAATGATACTGGATTTTGTCCCTACTTCTTTATCTAACTTCCCAAGAAAGGTAAGCATTTTAGGAAGAGAAATTGATGTTTGCTTTCATTACAAACAGTATCACTCTTAAATTATCCCATGCATATTAGTCAAATGAATTTGTTATTTACTCAGTTCCTTGATATTTAAAGCAACATAAAAATTTTGACGGGGTTATTGTCCGGTGAAGCTCATCACTGGACACAGAACTCCCAGCTGGCATTTCAACATAAGCCTCTTAAATATGAATGGATAGCCAGACATCTCTGGGTGTTTGAAGAGGGTCTCCAAGCCGCATAGCGAGACTAAAATAGAAAAAAAGAACCTGATTCATTTAAGCTGGTTTAGCGAACATTAGCTACAATAACGCCTGGCAGCTACTACAACAGTTACTGCTTTCCCTATGACCTCGTAAGGCCACTTACCAAACCACCTGTTAGTAGCAAACGGGTGGATTTGCTGCCTGTTCATACGTGGGATAGGTGGAATCTTTCCTGTTATTGATTCAACCCGCATGGTTGTTTGAGGGTCCCAACTAGTTTGAATGTTGTAAATATTAATACTTCCTTAAGGCTTGCTTTGCCTCACTGCATGTTCAGAGGCTAATGTAGGCATTTCTGGTAGAGTTGTGTGTCTTAGAGCATCTCTACTTTTCCTTTCTCCATTTATTGCAAGATTTCTTAAGGAATAGGTTGTTACACACTTCCTTTTTCTTGTTCTCGGCTTCCTCTGTGGTGCTTTAAACCTGGCTTCAAACTTGTCACAACCAGTGACACCCATTACTGCCAGACCCACATCTGGGCTGCCATCCTTCCTGGCTTCCTTGACTCTTTTGCTGCTTTTGGTACCAAGGCGAAAACCCCTCTTCTTTCTAGCTTGGCCCTTGCCCCATGGTACAGCAAAGTTATGATTTTCTTCCTGTTTTTCTGACTCCTTCCTTTTTAATTTTAGGTTTCCAATTTCTTTTTCCCATTTCTAATTGTACATTCCCCAGCACTTGGTCTTTATTTCTCCCTTCCATGGTCTTTTTCCATGTTTAGAAAATTCCCCTGTGCTCATCTTTAATCTGTAAGCATTTATTAAACATCATAGTAAACTGTGTGGAATGCAAAGAGGAATTAGATGCATTTCCTGCTCTCAAGTAACTTGCGATACATACGAATTTATTTCTTTTTCATTCTGTATCTTATGAAATTTAATTGACATATTTTGGAAATGCCTCTTATACATTTTTGTTTCTCTCCATTCCCACTGCTGCTACTCCCTTTTGTCTGTGCCTTGTTCGGAGCCTACAGTGTTTTAGGTGCTCTGTGAATGTATTTCGAATGAATGAGTCTGTCTATCTTCGTTATTATAAAACATCCAAGGTGGTTTCTCTTATTTTGTCTGTTCATCTTGTATACCTCTGCCAAGTTGATCTTCCTTAAAAATAACTTTCATCTTGCCCTGACCAGTGTGGCTCATTTGATTGAGATGGCAAAGCCAAAGGTCACCGGTTCTATTCCAGGTTTGGGCACATGCCTAGGTCGGGGCCCGGTCCCTGTTGGGGCATGTGTGAGAGGCATTTGATCAATGTTGCTCTCATACATTGATGTTTCTCTCCCTCGCTTTCTCCCTCCCTTCCTCTCTCTCTAAGAAGAAATAAAAGCTTAAAAAAAGACTATTAAAAATCACTTTCATTTTAACAGTTTACCGAAAGCTTTCTGGAATTAAAATATTGTCTGCTATGTACTGGACTGTGTCACCCACCAAATTCACGCGTGGAGCCGTAACCCTCAATGCGATGGCATTTGGAGATGGGCCTTTAGGAGGCAATTAAGGTCAGATGAGGTCCTGAGGGTGGGGCCCTGATGCTGGGGATTAGTGGCTTTATCAGAAGAAGAAGAGAGAGATCACCCTCTCTCTGCCATGTGATTAAGCAGTGAGAAAGCAGC
Source organism: Macrotus californicus (assembly GCA_007922815.1). Taxonomy (NCBI): domain Eukaryota; kingdom Metazoa; phylum Chordata; class Mammalia; order Chiroptera; family Phyllostomidae; genus Macrotus; species Macrotus californicus. The sequence continues at coordinate 67,824 of VMDR010003748.1, forward strand.
TATCTTCAAGGCAGGAAGAGGGGCTCCCACCAGGAACTGAAATGGTTAGCACTTCGATCTTGGACTTTCCAGCATCTAGAACTGTGAGAAAGAAATGTTTGGTGTTCATACCATCCGTCTGTGATATTTTGTTGTAGCATTATAGCAGCCCAAGCCCACCGATACATTGTCTTTTTTTTAACCTATCAAAGTAGCCAGGATAGAAAATAATGATAAAAGCAATATG